>CAUYLG010019107.1:0-114672 GCA_963573385.1 Cacajao melanocephalus | reverse complement strand
AGGCGGTGGAGGGTGGAGAGGGAAGGAGAGGAGGCGATGGGGGGTGGAGGGGGAGGGAGAAGAGGTGATGGGGGGTGGAGGGGGAGGGAGAGGAGGCCATGGGGGGTGGAGGGGGAGGGAGAAGAGGTGATGGGCGTGGAGGGGGAGGGAGAGGAGGCCATGGGGGGTGGAGGGGGAGGGAGAAGAGGTGATGGGGGGTGGAGGGGGAGGGAGAGGAGGCAATAAGGGGTGGAGGGGAAGGGCAAGCCAACTTCTCCTTCAGATGCATCAGGCACAGTGACCAGGGCCCATAAAGATGTTCCAATTTAAAATCAGAAAGAAAACAATGAACTTCTGGGTAGGAGAAAATGTTTAAATACATAACATTAATATGTTCATCTTTATATCAGCTCAGTCCTAAGAAACAATTTTTAATTTTTCTTTCTATGGAGGAAGAGGCCCAGGATCCAAGAAAGTGAGAACGTGGCTCCAGGTGAAGGGAAGGGAGGCCAGGGACAGCAGGGGAGGGGCAGGGAGGTGGTCTGCCCCAAGGGTGGTACCAAGCCCTCTTTGAACCTGAGGAGCAGCACCTGGACTCGCACACAGCTTTGCTTCCTTCATCAGAAAGGACATCTGATGAGGCAACAGCACACATGCTTACAGAGGTCCTGTGTCAGGAGCCTGCGGTGGTTAACATTTTACACTTCAGAGGGGCGACGGGCCATGCTCAGGATCTGACACCCCACTCTGCTGCCTTCCAGCAGTCTACCTTGTGCAAGTCACCTAAGCACTCTGCGGTGACATAAAACGTACTGGCATCCTTCGGCACTCCTCCCATCAAAGGATGGAGTCTAACTGCCCCCCATCCTCTCAAATATGGGCTGGCTTTAGGGACGTGCTTCCAGTGATATGCCAGAAGTGATACTATGTGACTTCTGAGCCTCAATCACCAAAGAGAATACAGGCAGACACCCCCACCCCCTACAACTGCTTGCTCTCTCTTGGGGCAATGGAGCCCTAGGCTACAGGTAGGCAGTACAGCTACCCAGTCACAGGGAGCATCCACAGAGCGATGCAGAGCCTCAGCTGCAGGCTGTGTGCTTCTTCTCACGCAGGTGCCAGATATGCGAGTGAGGAAGCCTCCCAGATGATTCCAGCCCCAGCGACGGTCTGACTGCAACCTCACAGGAGGCCCATGGCAAGACCACCTAGCTGAGCAAAATGAGCAATTACTCCTGTTCAAAACCACTATCTGAGGTGTTTTTGCATGCATCAATAAATACTCCAAGCCTCAGTATCTTCATCTGTAAAATGGGAATAATAAAAGTGACTCCTTTATCAAGCTGTTGTACACATTCGGTGGAAGAGTCTGCGGGAAGGACTTATTGCACAGGGTCCTCACCCCAGTAAGCATCCAGCATATATTAATAAAAGCTGGGATGACCATGAATTGTTGTTATTATGCCCATTTTTCAGAAGAGAAAACAGGACTCACAAGGGCTGACGCAAATTGTCCAGGAATCACACAGGGAGTTTCAGCATAAGCTCAGATTTCAATCCAGGTCTGTCCAGTGCCTCACAATCTGACTCTGAGAACAGCTTCAAATAAAAGGTGCACGTCCCCCACAGTGACTGTGGCAGCCATCAAAATCCTGTCAAAGAACTGCCATTTCAATGGTGGGATTGGAGGCACAGAGCGTTGTCAGCCAAGTGCAGCAGAATCAGGGAGGTACTAGGTTCTTTCCCAGGAAAACAAAAGGAACTGAGGTCAGATGCTCAAAACGTCTTAATAATAATTACTCTGAACAGCCACAGAGAACTCACAGACACTGTTTTGATATCCATCCTCTGGTCGGGTCCCCAACCCATGAGGATGGTTTTTATAGCTTTGCTCTCCTCTTTCATTAAAATCAGAGTCAATAAGGTGGTGAAACCTATGAAATGTGCCCGCAGGTAGATTAGTTCTGTCCAAAACTGCAATCATTTATGGACCTCCCAAGATTATTTATCTAATACATATATTCACTAAGTTTGGGGGTAATAACCTGGGAAAGTTTGCAAACAATTCCTTTATGTTCCACCGGCCGTGATGGATGCATTTTATGAGCAGGAACTGTACTCCCAAATCTGCCTAATAAAGCCCTGAAGGTTTTACTGTTTTGAAGTTAGCCAGTGGAGCTGTCATCAGCTTCACATGCATTTAGGAGAACCTGCTTGATAAGGTGAGGAACAGTCGGGAGAGCCAGGCTGCCACAAAAGCTCAGCCAGCCTGACCGCTGCACCAGTCCCTTGGCACACTGCATCCCCATCCGGTCACTCACAGGCCAAGAGTAACTTCCAGGCGCCAAGCAAGGTTCACCCCAGGTACTGAGGATCCAGGGAACAGACAGCTGAGAGAAGGAGACAGAGCCAGCGATGATATCTCACGAGGTGGTTTGGGCTAAAGTGATGTATGTACCTAAGTGTGTACTAGGAGCTCTGAGAACCAGGATGCAAGGCTTTCCTGGGACCCGAAGGTGCATTTCAGGAGCCCTGGAGCTCCAAACAGGGAACTCAGCCCCATCAATTTCCAGGCCCAGATCCTGACAACCATTCTAGTTTGCTCTGATAACTTGCTACTCAATCCCTTTCTCTGCTTGCACTAACTTCCAGACAAGCTTCAGAAACCAAGAAGCAAACAAAGGGCCAGACATCTAGGGGTCATGGCCAGCCCCCTCACTCTGGGCCTGGCTTCTAAGAGGGAAGACAGATGAACAAAGAGAAAGCCACGTCCTCCATGCCTGATGGGCAGCAAGGCAGTGTGAGGGCAAACTGTCCACTTCCAGGTGGACTGCTGCCAGCATTGGGCACTGGGCACCAGCCGGCCTCAAAGATCATGAGCGACTCCAGAACGATCTGATGTCCTGCTCGGCCACAATTCCACTTCACTTCTCTTGGCCTCAATTTTTTGACCTGTAAATGGGACCCATGAAGGGTGCAGCTGCATTCCTTTCCCAGGCCCTGGGGTGGGGAACCCTCCAGAGGGAGGCAATCTTCACCAGGAGGCTGACTGCCTGGGACGCCGTGCCCTTGGCACCATCTGGCAGTCAGCCAGTCATGAAGTGGGCTCTCTGCCAGGCCCAGACTCCACAGAAAACAGCTAAGAATTTGCCCACTGGCTTGTGGAACACGCTTTTCTCTCTCTCTCTCTCTCTCTCCTCTCTCTCTCCCCTCCTTAGCAGTAAGAAGGTAAAGGTCAAGGGTAGTATAACCACCCATGACCCTGAGACACTTCTTCCCTTCCTCATGTTCCTTCTGTCCAGTCAGGTCTGCAAAAGTCACTGGCCCTGCTGAGCATGTTGATTACAAAGCGAATGGTCACTGAGTGGCACCAGCCTTTGATTCCGGACCATGACCCCCTTTCCCACCCACTGAGCCCACTGCTGGGGGAAGCTGGCTGGTAAAGTGTGCCCTGGATTCTTTCAGCTGTGGATGTAGGTCTGGGAGTATTGTTTTTAGGCCAGGAGCAGCCTGAATGCATTTGCAGAGGCACAGGGAGACCCACGGCTCGGTGAATCAGGCTGGGACACTGCCCGCTCCATTTCCTGTTGGCTAGAGTCCACAATGGCTGGGCAGCAAGTGCTGAAGCCAGCAGCTACCTCGCTTTCCTTCCGAGCCCCAGCGGGGTTGGCAAAGTTGGGGCCTGGGCGGCAGGGCCCAGAGGGTCCGTCAATAGATAGACAAGCGGAGATACCGCAATCAGAGAAACGGTGCCTGAGGTTACACCCGGGACAACCATGCTCATTTCTGCACAGTATTTCCTCTTGAACGTTTTACACATCTTCACTATCCTATAATATAGAGGGTATGGGGGGGTCATAAACTGGGCTACCAGCTATTTTTTTAAATGTAAACCCTCATTCAAACCCCTCCCGCAGCTTCCTGTCACCTGTAAGATGTGGAACACTCCCCAATCTAGCATTCAAGACCCACTCCATCTAAGCAGGAATGACCCAGCCTCGTCTGTGCCCCGCAGCCTCAGCCTGACTACAGACCTACAACCCACTAGTCCCCTCTAACCGACAAACAGGCCACTGTGCTTCCGCTCACACTTGCCCTCCTATGTGGAATGCCTTTCCCGCTCATCTCTGCTCAAGAAATTCCTTCTCATCTCTCAGGGCTCAAGTCAAACACCTCCATCCTCCCCCGGCCAAACCCATCTTTCCCATCTCTGCCTTCTCAGAGCACATCAATCTCTTGAATTAGCTACAGGTAGTTACATAACCACATTTTCCCCAACTGTTTCTGAATCTGTAAAAGGCAAGGAACATCTCTACCTGCATCCTCCATCCCGCTTTGCTAATGGCCTCTCAGTGAAGGCTTGGTCAATGTGTCCAGGGCAAACATCCCAAAGAAGACTGATGCTGAGAGTGAAAATGCTTCCCTCTACACAATTCAAGGTAAAGCATCTGCAATGCCAGACCCAAAAGGGTCTGGAGTTATCCAGCATTTTTCACTCTGATGCACTGCTGGGCAGAGTGGCCTCCAGAACACTAAGCCCTGGCCCTACATGCCAAGCATGCGTCCCATCTGAGAGACTCCACAGATCTTCCAGCTATGCACTCAGCTCACCTCGGAGGTAAATCTCACAACAGGGTCCGTCTTTCCCTCCTACTTGCCAAGGGATTGATACTTCCAAGTACAGTTTGCTTAACCTAGGCCCCAAGAGGGCTACTGTTGATAAATAGGTCAAAGCAATTTCTCAGCAGGAGGGAGAAAGAAAGGCCAGGAAAATACTTTCCAGACCACACCATTTCATCTGTAAGCAAGAGCGGCAGTCAGAGATAAAACCACACAGACACATATTGTGGGGACTGCAGTGACTGGACGTAGCAGGTGTCTGGTGGATATTTGTCGAAAGAGGAGGAGAAGGGATGACAGGGCCACGGGATCAAAAGTGGCTGAGTTCATAGTCCAGCCCAAGAGGGGTGCAGTCTAGATCCAGAAACTTCCTCTGAAATAGAGTTCTCGAGGCACTTTGACAATGCAGTCCCATGATGAGTCACCCTGTAACACGGTGCCTGGAATTAAAGAGCTGCTTCTAAATTTACTTTTACTATGGTGGTGGGCAGGCACAGAAACAGATTTGCCCAAGTGGGCTTAGGAGTATCAGGCTGCAGGGGTTTTCAGCGTAGTGGCAGGATAGAAAACAGAGCTTCACAGGGCTGTTCCCCACCTCCTGGGGCTGGCACCCTGCCTTGCCAGTACCCAGGTCCCATGGCTCCTCGGAGTGAACACCTGGCAGCTGGGTAGGTTCTAGGGCTGTGGCACAAAGAGGGAAGCAAGGGGGCAGAGGAAGTGAGATGAAGGGCCAGATCATGCAGGGCCCTGAGGATCACCTTAAGGTCTCTGGCTATTGCCCTCAGGGGTACAGGGGCCCTGAAGCTCTCCCAGCCTAGGAGAAATGAGATCCTTTAAAAGGCCTACTCTAGCTACCACATGGGAAACTAACTGTAATGCGCAGAAGAGGAGGAGCAGGAAGCCTGGTGAAGAGAGAGCCGAGTGGCTTGGCCAGCATGGCAGTGAAGGTGGGGACAGTGGCCAGCATGAGGGTGAGTGCCACATTCTGAGTACTTTAGAGCAGGGAGAGGCATTACTGATCTGCCACCCATGAGAACCAGTGCTTCTCAAACTTCACTGTGCCCGAGATGACAGTGACCTGGGAGTAAGTTAAAAATACAGATTCTGGGCCCCCATCCCCAGGGGTTCTAATTCAGCAAGTCTGCAGCAAGATCCACTGTATGCATTGCAATGACCTCACCTGGTGTTTCCAAGGAAGTGGTCCCTGGATCACACTTGGAAAAAACCTGCAGTGCCCAATCTTTGTACCTGAAACCAGTGAAGGGCCAGAGTGGGGGGTGTGGCTTGGCCCTAGGCACCCAGGTGAGAGGAGAGCGAAGGCCCCCTGCCTCCCAGCCTGGGTTCTCCCCACCAGCCCCAGCATGCCTCCAAGTCTGCAACAGCAAAGTTCCTCTAGATTCTGAACAGACTCCTTAAAAAGAGCAAAGGGTAACACTCCAGGCCCACTGAAACAGTGGCAGCCTCTGACACACTACAGCTGTCTGTGTCCACCAACACAGCCTCAGTGCCTAGCAGTGCCTAGACCTGAGCTAGAGCTCAGTAACTCTTTGTGAAACTGTTACCCCGGACATCTGCCTGAGGAAAGAATGATGGTGTGTGTGTTGGGGGGGTGAATCCCAGTAATCAGACAGGACCAGAGAGAGGCCTGCTGTTTGGAGGAGATGGCTCCATGCCTGCACAGATGGACAGAGCCGCTCTCAATCGCCACAGGGACGTCCTCAAGCAGACTCGAGGACAACCTGCCCTGGTGTAGAAGCTGCATCTACAGAGAATTTTCAGACTGAAGCAATGTTATCTTGTCAGTAAAACTGAGGGAGGAACAGTCTCAACATTCCCTTTGAGAAGCCGGGTGTATTTTTCCACTCCTCCTTTTCAGAAGAAGAACACGGGATGTGGCTTTCACTTCTACCTTTAGACTTTAACACTGCAGAACTGGGCTTACTGTTTTGGAAGTATGCGATAAAGCCCTCTGAGCAAGTTAAAGGAAACTGTGTCTATTCATAAATCTTTTTAAACTTGCATGCGATGCTCTCCAGGTGTGTTCATGTTACTTAAAAATATAAGACTTATCAATATCGATCATTAAAAAATAACTGTCATTATCATCCACTTTCTGAATTAAAAGAATCAAGAAGCGGATCAGGATCCCCAGACCATATTAGCAGATAGAGGCAGAGAAACGTGGCAGGTTGGGGAAAATGCCCTGGGTGTTCTATGTTTGCTCTTTTGCTCGGTGACATTAAATGAGGCACATATAGCAGCTCATCACAGATTATTAAGAAACAGAAGCACCTGGGAATACACTGACCCTCACAAGACCTTGGGAGTCAGGTTTCAAAAATGCCAGTCTGCCAAGGCATTCAGCCTAGCCTCTCTTAGTCACCAGGAAGGACTTAGGCAGGCGGGAGTTTTCGACCACATGAAGTGCCATCTGCACTTGTCATAAGCCACATACAAAGACAACAAGAAACACAGCTGAATTGCTTCAGTGAACTGATTCTGTGCTTCTTGTTGCTGGAAACGATGTGAAATCGCTTTTTACTACCATGCCGCGGATAACTGTTCACGATAATCATGTCCAGAGGCTGTGAACTTCTCTCTTCTTATCCCCTCTGGTGACTCTGCAAAGCTACTCTTGCATTTTCTACTTTTTAATAACTACACATATTAGAAATCTAGCCCCAAGCTGAAGCCACGGGGCACCTGTTCCCTCAAAATTTGGGGGCAGAAGATGCAGACTCCATGGGCCACACTGAGGACACGCACTGTTTTTCCTCATTTACCAAATCAAAAACCTGTGCTGACTGCTGAGATGTGGTCAGTATTTTACAGACTGTAGATGAATCGTAGTTGAGCTCTCTAACTCATTCTGTCTGCTTTTTCTCATTCATCCCCTATCAAGAAACTTGAAGCTTTCTGGCATATAAGCTGCTCAGTGATCAGAGGAGATGGAAGGAGAGGTCCGTTGGTGAAGACATCACTCGCATGACACAGGCAAGGCCGGCATCAGAGATGGAAGCATCATCAACTGCTAGCGAAGAAACCCAGCCTGAGAATCATTACCAGGATGTAAAGCCAAGCGATGGGGCCAGAGTATTTTAGGGATTTTCCTTTGCTCTTTGTAAATTGTGTGTTACAGACAGGACTCTGGAATCTCCAGTCCTGGGAATGGCGGATGCTTGGCCAGCTCTGCACACTTACGGCAAAGAATAGCGGCAGCTACACTCACATGAGTGACATTCCGAAAGCCGTTCCCAACATCAGATATGACGGCATCTCTACTAGGTGAGACCTACCTTTCCTCCTGAGTCCCAGAAATTCCTAAGAGCTGTAGGTGAACCATGAAGTTCTTACATATATTCCTCTGAATCTGTTGTTTGGGGGAGGATTAACTCATGGACATCCTGGAGGAGGAGAAATGGTTCTTTTGAAAGCATCTGTTACTTTTATCGTGTCCCTTTTTTAGGAGGCGCAGCCTAGCGACAACTTCTCAGACTGACGTTCCATATGTCCGTTTGTGTTCACCTCCCACAGAACCCCAGGAAGATGAATGTGGGATGCAGAGGATTCTTTTAGCTTCTTCTAAAGAACCACCAGCACTAACCCTTTTAGGGTTTACACTGGCTTATTTAGGGATCTTTTTGGAAATAGACACATTTGGCATCGTGCGGTGAAAAGAAATCTAACCTCCTAACAAAAGTCCTGGTGAATTTAGAAGTCTATTGACAGCAAAATGACCTCCGTATGTTACTGATGTCAAATCATCTGCATGCTTTTTTCAGTGTCATGGTTATCTAGAAACTGGGGAGGAAAGACACAATTTGGTTGCCAGACAGACACGCTGCAGCAGTAGAGGAAATGAGGGCTAGCAAGGGCTGACTTAAACCCCAGCAGAGTCCACTGAAAACCTTGCTTGGTTCTGCCATTCGATAATTATGAGAGACTGAGAAAGACACTTCAGCTCTCTGAGCCCGGGTTCCTCATCTAGAGCGCAGGGTTAATAACACCTACTTTGCAGAGTTGCAAGGACAAAATGTTTAAGGGCTGGTGGTTCCTTTCTCATGCCCTCTCTATCTGAAAATGACTGCAGCGTCACCAGGGAGCCTGACCTCAGACAACACACTTCCTTAGATGTCACAAGGATGCCTGCACGCAAAACCTGGCAAAAATACCACTGCCAAATGACAAACTTCTTTCTCACCACTTTCCAGCTTCAGCTGAGTTCAAGGCTCTAACTTAAGTACTCTCCATTTTCAAAACAACTGCAAACAGTAATCACATACATTCTCTTCTTACCTTCCAGGAATAGCCTGAGATTGAGGTAAAATCTCCAAGTCCTCTGAACCCTAAAGCTACACAGAACATCATATTCTTCTTACCCCATTGACCCAAATTACATAATGGTTCTTGCATGGATCCTAGAGAGGGTCATGGCTCATTCTAGTGCTCTCAGATTTGTGGTGAGCCTCTACTGTGCAAGGGGACTCTGACAGGGAAGCTGGCATAATCACCTTTAAGATCAAAGCTCCATCCTCCTTCACACATTCAGGGTACGGAGTCTCCACTTGGGGTAAGGAATAGCATATCTTCTATAATCACCAATTCCTTATTGTTTATAGGAATGTCTAATTTAAATGTTATGTAACCTGAAAGTACAGAGCATTCTGGAGCTATTCATAACCAGCTATATCCCAATTTTGAGGATTCTTCAAACTTAGAATTGGAGGGTGACGTCTGGTACCAATAATACACACACATATACATGCAAACATACACACCCATTGCATATATGTAAACCCAGACCCAGCCAATGAAAATGATTTGTCCAAGGCCACAAAGCCAATTAACAACTGGGTCGGGAATAAACTTCAGGTTTCCTGGCCTTTGGAAGCTGTTCTTTTCCTCTGCACCCTGATCAGTCCAGGTGTGCCTCCTTCATGGATGCAGAAACACCACAGCACTCGGGGTGAGTACCCATGATGCTAAGTGTGGCAGCTGCAGTCATGAGTGCATGGTCTCAGCCCCTGACTTAGACTAGTAAGCAAACAAGGGAAATGTCTCATCATTGTCATTTACTTATGATACATAACCCTCTCGTTCTCCCAAAAGAAACCCAAGGCACTTAAAACATATTTTAACATGAGGCCATTATATGCATGGTGGGGAAGAGTTCTGCTTTAGAGATCTTACAGAAAAAAAAAATGTGGGTTTAAGACAAAGAAAAATTGAAAAGGAAGAATTTATTCTTGATTGCTTATTTTCACATTGGGAGGAAAAGAGCAAAAAATATGAGAAAACTAATGAATTAAAAAATAAATATCAGTAACAAGAGTAATGTTTTGTGATGTAATCCAGCTTTGGCTGTGAGTAGTTTGATCTATGACACAAAAATCGTTACTTCATAATTACCTTAGCATTTTCAAAAGCAATTTAATGAAGATTGTTTCTCTGCATTCATTTTTATTCAAAACCTTACCAGTTAATCGTGAGAAGCTAAAACACACAATGCTGGGAGATTAATATCCCCACACAAGATGCATTATTTTTCCTTCGCAGACACTATGAGCCTGTCAAAAATGAAAGCTTTGCTCTGGTTTTGTGAATTTCAAACAGTCACAAAAGCCTCTGAGAGCCGAGTTTCTGGGAAAAAGGTGGGACATGCCTGTTTCATTTGGGATTCGGCAACACTTTAAGAGGTTCATTAATCCACATCTTGAAAAGACCAATGACAACCCCATTAACAGCCCATAGGTCAAAGTGATGGATTTAGCTCTAATTCACAGCCAAAAACTAACTCAGGGTCTGAACATCCTTGAGGCCCACCTTCCCTGTCCCAGGCCTTCTGCAGCCAAGCAAAGGCAGGCTCCATGCATCACTAATATACCCAGCAAACAACGGAGTTGGGAGAGTCTGAAAAAATCACTTTATTTACTTGCAGTAATTGTTTGAGCCAGGAACAGTTTGGAAATATGATTCTTTCTGGGGAAGGGGCAGGAAAAGCTCCCCAGCTTGCCACTTTCTAGGCTGCTGGGCATCTTGTTAATGAATTGTATGTCATCAGTTCTTAGGGGCTAATGTTATCTCTCCTCCTGAAATGCCTAACCTATCCCATAATCCCAATCTGACACCTTGGAACATTTTATAGCCACCATGTGTTAGCCCAATAAATAATCTATCAAGCACAGTTCAAGCTTCACCTCTTTTGGGCTGAACCTGAATCTCGCAGCTCCCTGGATACCAAGTCCTCTTCTTGGAAATCAACAACCCATTCAGTGTAGAACATTAGTGCAAACGACTAGACTAAGACACCCCAGATCAGATCACCCCAGACCACTCACAGAACCACTTAGTTGAATGGGGTCTGAGGGGCCGGTCAGTCCAACTTTGCTCTTTACTAACAGAGACACAGAGGCCCCTTACTGCTAAGGGACTTTCTCTGCACAAATGTACGTGTAGACAACTGAGCTCAACACCGTGACTCCACCAATGGAACAAGCCCCTCAGACCAGGACCAAATGATTCCATGTGGCTTCCCCCTTCAGGATTAAACTACATGCATTTAAACAAACAGTTAACAGTGGCAAGCCAGGGAACTGGGGCATGCATCAGGCATCCTATCTGCATTAAAACTCCTTTTCCTTTGGGCTGAGAAGTGTGAAGTACTGCTGACACTGAGGGCTGGCAAATATGAACCAACACTAGGCCAGCACCTGCACAGATCTGGGATCAGCACCTGCTCCGGTTAAGTAACCATCTCCAAGATTTGTAAAACCAGGGGCAGGTAACCTTGACGAACTCTCCCCAAAGAGAAAGGTTTAGGATGCGGTTCTGAGGCCTAGCATGTGCTGGGCACAGAGGAGGAACCACTGTCTTTTCCATCCTTCAAGAGGCCTGGGAAAACAGAATCCCAGGAAAGAGAACACCTAAGAAAACATATTAGTCTCTCATCTGAACTAAAAAGTAGCTTTACACTTGCAGTACACATTAGGGGTTAGCAGCAATGTGATGGCAGGATGGACAAAAAGTGCCTGCTACCAGCAATTTATTTCATCAGAACAGATACTCACTGGAACAAGTATTTTCACACACATGCAATGACTCTTAAGACGGACGCAGTTAGTAGAAGAAATTAGACAGGTGTGTTTGTTACAAAGGGATCAGTCTGACAGGGAAGGAGAGGATCCTCGTTTCCAATCCTGGTCTCCCACTTCCTCACTTTGTGACCTTCATTAAGTCATTCAACCTCTCTGAGCCTCAGTTTCCTCATCTGGGCAACGGAGAAACGGGGACCTATTTCCCAGAGCGGCTTTGAGGCACACTGCCCGGCATGGCCTGGACGCCCACTAAATAAGTTGTTGCCCCCAAATGCTCAGTCTGAACCCAGCTGCATACACATGCCATTATCTAGACCAGACAGGTCTCCCGCCTGCATGTCAAGCCCACATCGTTCTCCAGAAGGCAGAGGAAAGCACCAGGTCTCCAGAGCGCCCAGGCAGTTAGTTCAGCCTCCAGGTGGGGTTTAGGAGCAGGGGAAAATGAGGGATTCAATCGGAAGCCCCGAAGGTTTCCAGGCTCCGGATGGGAAAGGAGGGTAGGGCAGGGGCTCGGAGGGTAGGGCAGGGGCTCGGAGGCTGCCTCCGAGCCCTGCGAAGGGGGCTTTGTTCTCGAGGCGGAGGGCCTGGCTTACCGAGACGCGCATCCGGAGGCGGTTGGGGGGCGCGCGGGGCACGCAGCAGAGCCACAGCCCGGCCCGGGCCCAGAGCGTCGGAGCCGCAGGAAGGCGAGGAGATGGAAAAAAAGGAGGCTGCCGCCGGCTCCTGCCTCATTCTCCCGGGCAGCGTTGACCCGCGGGCAGCTGCCGGATGGGGCTGGCCGCTGGGCGCCGGACCCCGTGCGCGCTGCTCATGTCCCGGTCTGCCGCTGGCGAGGTGTGCGCGCAGCCGGCTTGTCTCTGGGCGGCACCCGGGGGCTCCTCATGCCCCGCGCCGGGGCTCGGCAGGAGGACCTCGGGGAGACAGCGCGGAGGGAAAGAGAAAGAGAGAGACAGTGTGAGAGCGCGCAGAGCTGCGCCCCGCGGGGCCCGGGGGCGGGCCGGCGCCAGAAGGACCGCGCTGCCCCACCCACCGCGCCTCCGCGCCCCGCGCTGCGCGCCCAGTGGGGCGCCGAGGCCCAGAAACTTTAGCACATGGCCCATCCGGCGGCCGTGGTGGCAGAAGCTGCCCTGCTCTTCGGGCGCCCCCCACTGTTTCCTGCCCCAGCCCCAGAGCGCAGCTTACCAGCGGCGACCGCTACCGCAGCGGCTGGCGCCCACCTGGCCGCGCGCAGAGCAGTGCGCACCTGCGGGGAAGGAGGAAGGGGCTGGCGGCGTCGGGGTCCCTGCGGTCGGGGTGGGGGGGTGCCTCGGCGGCAGCGATAAGCGCGGGTTAAGGCATCCTGGGCGGGGGCTGCGAGCGAGCCGGGTGTCCGCAGGCCCTCATGGGGGAGGGTCCGTGCGCCCCCCCCAGCCCCGCGGCGCCGCTGCTGACGACGCGCGCGGGCTTCCCCGACTCCGGGTCTGCGGAGCCAGCACCGTTACCTAGCGACTCGCTCCGGGGAACCCACGCTGACGCGCGCGACGAGCCAGGCTGCGGCAGCCGAGGGGCGGGGAGGGAGGGGAGGGGGAGCTCCAGTGCGACGTGGGCTGGCGGCTGCAGGCCGAGCTCCTCCCTCCGCCTCCCTCTCCGCTTTGGGGAAGGGGCCCGGGGAAGACGTGGCCTCCGCCCGGCCCTGGAGGATGGGAGGCCTGCGTGGGGCGAGGGGACCGAGGGAGACACTGAGGTGCTCCTGTCCCCGCAGTGGGGATGCAGCAGCAGGTGGCGGCTACGTGGCCCGTGGAGGCTCGGCACCCAGAGGCGCGCGGGGAGCCCGGCCCCGGCAGGAGCGTGGCGAATGTGGCTGTGGGCGCGTGGGTGTGCGGGACATGCTCCTACCCACGTAGCGTACATGGGGACATGGGGACGCGGTGGAAGAGGCACCTATTCCTTCCTCTGGTCTCCCTCCCTCCTTCCTGGACATTTTGCTCCTGCGCTGTCTCTTCATCATGGAAGCCCGGGTTGCTCCGTTCCCCACTCCCAGTTCCTTCTATCTTCCAGGTAACAGGAGGCTGGCCCGGCAGCTGAAGGTAGTTACATCGTGGTCAAACCACTACACTCCCAACCTCTGCCGCCCTTTGGCGCCTCCCATCCCACCCCCATGTCCAGTTGCCCGCCTTGTGGGCCCTGTAACCTGCCCCGGGGCGCCTTCCGCTTTCAGGACTTGGGACCTCTGACACAGACTTGGGTTCAAATCCAGGCCCCTCCAATTGCTTGCAGTACGCAGAACGTTTTTACCGTCTTCAGTAAGATGGAGTCTTTGTCCCCAAAGGTAATAGCTAAGTACTAGTACCTAAAGCCTTCCATGAATGTGAACATGGTTTTCTAGAAGCTAAGCAGCCTGTCTCCTGGTTCTCTGGGACCTCACGAAAATACCCCCTAACTTCCAGGGAAGTGAGGCAAGTGCCGGGAAACGTGATCAGAGCAAGCAGCCACCATGGCCTCTACCGACGAGGGGGGCGAATTGCCTGGATCCGCTGGGTGCCTCAGAAGCAGAGCTGGGGGAGAACCCAGACATCCTGGTTAGCAAGTTCCAGGACCCACCGCTGGGCCCCTTCCCCAGTTAGGTGGGGCAAGGAACTTTCTGCCCCTACTTCTCAGAAGATCCTCTTGCCTACGGAAAGGCTGCCTCCCTCCCATGCCTGCCACAGAATAGGACCTACCTGCCACCTCACCCGCAAGGCCAACCCATACCCTCCCTAGCTGGCCTTTCTGTCTTCCTCTCTGGTCTGGATGTGGGAAGAAAGATGCAGAGGACAGACCCTGCAGAGATTTAGGGGAATCAAACCTGCCCAGGAATGCCCACATCCCAGCCCTGCATCTCTACAGGACAGAGCCCCTCCAGGAGGGGCTTTGGGAAACCCCAGAGCCTGAGTGGTTTCTGTTGGCTTAGTGACAAGACATGTCCTCCAATTATTATTACTGAGATGCCAGTATGTTGAAAAACCCTGCAAGTCCATCGAAACAGAAACCTGTGTCAAGAAACCCGTGTCCAAAGGCCACACTTGTCTGAGGAAAGCACTTTGCATCCCAGCCTGTGTATGACAGTTGCATTCCAACATTTTCCAGTGAAATTGGGAGCAGCATCTCAATCTCCCAACCAGTTATTATGGGCAGTTACAGACTGGGAGCTGGTCCCCAGAAGCTCCAGAAGGACTATTCCTTGGTGCCAAATTGGCAGCCAGCTCTTTCTCCAGGCCTAATTTCCCAATTTGCAGGTAGAGTTTGACACCTAATTTGGTCAGGGAGTCCAGTGCTTACAATAAATGAAACCTCAGAGCTTGGATTCCAGGCATCCAACTATTCCAGGAAACAAAGCAGCCTGCAAGGAAGTGTCTCATTCATGGTTTGCAGAGATCTGAAAAATGTTGTTTGGGCATAGCAAAAGCCGGCACATACATCTTTTATTGGTGCATATATGGCTGGAGAAAAGGGCAGCAGGGAAGACTCCTACATTACATAGTCATTCTTCATTTTTCCTCAAATAATAGGAAGTGGGGAGTGCACAGGGAAATCAGGATTGAGGAAACCCATGATCCCTATGGCTACACAGGGATTGTTCCTCAGCAATACAGTGGAAGAATATCTCCCTAAATTTATAAAGAATATCTACTGAAGTCAGGGACAGTGTTAGGCACCAGAGATGCAAAAATGACTTAGATAGGTCCTCTGTCTTCTGGGTCCTCATATGGGGCTTTTATTGAGGGCATAACCCATGCCAAGAACTCCAGGTACCAAGAGTTTGATTTAGGAAAGCTCGTTTTAACCTCACCAAACCCTGTAAAGTAGGTCCATTATCTTTGCTTAGGAAGGGAAGCTCAAAAACGTTATGTAAGTTTCCTAAAGTCATGCAGCTGGCAAATGATGGACTTGGGGGATTGTAACCCAGTCTTCCGGAACCCTAAGCCCAAGTTCCTAATTTCCTGTGCGGTCTGCGAGGCTGAAGGAAAAGAACAATAGTAACGTAGCTAGTGGCTACTTGAGACGGGATTGCCAATGAGATGTGTGTATGAGTCTCCAGCGTAGTTCCTGGAACAGAGTGAGCACTTGATAAAAAGATAGTTATTATCATCATTAGACCCCCACAGTTGTTGTGAATTGATATGCTCTATCCTATAGAGGTTACCACATACTATTCTTTGAGGGGTAGAGGAAAGTGACTATACTTGTCTGCAGGGACGGCAGCTGGCTGCCCAGAGGAGGTGGCATCTGAGTGGGTCCCCAAGGATGCATAAATATTGGGCAGGTGGCAAGGCAGAAGCAAGAACAAGCTAATCAGGAGGAATGTGCAGGGTAACAAGCAGCTCTTGTGTGCAGGAGCTGAGCGAGACCCAATGCAGAAAGACAGGAAGTTGAAGAGATGGAGCAAGTCCTAGGGATGCTGAAGGACACAGGTGGAAGAAACATCTTGAAACTGTGTAGGAACTGCCCTTCTTTTGAGCCCTTAGGGAGGCAAGTAGAGAGGGAACTAGGGGAGTCCATGACTCCTGTTAGTGCTGGTTTCCTCCCTGAAGGAGCAGGCAAGGCCATCAGCTGAGTCTGGCCCATGGGGTAGTGAGTGTGAAACAGCGGAGCAGCTAGCTGGAAAAGAGGATCCAGCCTCCAGGCAGCCACCCAAGCCAAGACTTAGTAGCTGTGCTTGACTGAGGCACCTCCTGTCATTCAAAAGGACAGTGGGGTCCTGATCCCTACCAACCACCACGCTTTGCAGGGATGTGGCAAGGCACACAGTATACTTCACCAGTCCCTCTGTGTGAGCAATAAGTGTATTGTTTGCATGAGAGACATAAATAGTACATGTCTTCCAAGCTTTTTGCAGATTATTAGCCTGTTGGACCGATTCATCCATTTGTGCAGTCATTCATTTAATAAGTGTTTAATTGAGCACTTACTAAGTCATGTGGTTGCACCAAAGAAAGGCCTTTCCTTGGATCTAGGAGATTGAGGAAGGCTTCCTGGTGAGGGAGACTTCTAAGATGAATCTGAAAGATAAGTGGGAGTCAGTCAAATGAAAGGGACATGGTTTGGGGGTTGGGGGGCAGAAATATTTCAAGTACAGGAACAGCACTTGCAAAGACTTTCAAATACTGAAAAATAGAGCCCACTGAGAAAGGTCAAACTTAGTTGTTCCTTTTAGAGAAGAAACACTATGTGTCGTGCAATCAGATAAGTGTATGATATGGGGTTGGGGATAGTTGAACCCAAGAGGGAGAAAGGACTTCCTTAGAAATGGCTCCGGAAAGACTGGAAGTACCCTTCCTTTCTAAAAATCGTGATCTCTACTGTAAATGCCTTTTTATTTTTTTATAGTGCTCTGAGGTTTTCAGAACCTCTCATTTCCCACATTTCATTGGCTCTCATCATATACATGTGGGTTTGGTCTGGAGGATTCCTCAGTCTCAAAGCTGATACCTGACAGACCCTGTGACTTGAAGCTGGGGCTTCCTCCTGAGTGATCTTGTCCTAATAATTGTTAATACTTGCATATGGCTCTTTACAGTTCATAAGTATGTCCATCTTCCTGAGCTCACCTGGCTCTGTCAGCATCTCCAGCTTCAAAGGAAGAAAATGCTATCCCAGGGAGGGGCAGCGTCTATTCGGCAGAATAGTGGGAGGCCGGGAGGGTAACTGGCTGGGCTTATCCAGACAGGCTGCAGCCTCTGGGCTGAGCAGAAGTTTGACTCATTTGCATTCACGCGAATAAGACAGCCTGCATCAGCGGCAGGGCCTGAGTGAAGAGTGCCATAAAGCACAAGTGAAATGAAGTGAGGAGGACTCAAACATTTGTTTAGGATCGGCTTTCGGGTTGGAAAGGAGGTGGTGAAAGATTGAAATTAGGACAACTGGGAAGAACTGAGCGAAGTGGCGAACACAAAAGAGATTATTTGGAAAGAGGATGCCATCAATTTCAAATAGCTACAGGGTTTTCTTAAAGGAAGGAGCTTGATTAGCTCTTACAGGTGGCCCCAAGAGGTGGAACTAGGCCACCAGGAAGACGATTGCTTTTCTTCAAGACAAGGAAGAACACCTTAACACTTAGAGCAGTGGTCAGCAAACCACAGTTCATGGGTCAAATCTAACTCACTGACCACTTTTGTAAACAAGGTTCTAGTGCCCACCCATTCATTTTTGTCTTGTTTGTGCTGTAAGAACAGAGATGAGTACTTGCTACAGAGACTGAATGGCCCACTAAGCCTAAAGTATTTAGTATCCAGCCCTTTACAGAAATAATTTTCCAACTCCTGACTCACAGCAATCCAAATAACAAATGGGCTCTCTTGGTAAGTACTGAGTTCCCCATCACTTGTGGCATTCAAGCAAAAGCTGAAGCCTTGTTAAATAGTCATGTTGAAAAGCATCTGAGTAACCTGTAAGGTCCCTTTGAGATTGTAAGAGTCCAGCAGTTAATGACAATTATTCAAATTTCTTTGCTGTCTGCCAGTTACAATTGTCACAACTATAGATGAATAATCTATTTATGGAGCGGCCTCAGCAGGCTTTCAGGACTTTAGCTTTTCATGGCAGTATCTAATGCCCATCAAAGTGAGCAGTAGCTTTCTCTGCCTAATATGACAAGATAGATGAGGTACAAATTCAGGCAATCTCGAGGGTGAACATCTGTTGGAAATTTTACACCCAAGCCTCCCCCACTGGGAAAGGGGCCCTTATTGATGAATAAGCTCATTAATGAATAACTGCGTGGATCATTTCTGGGCCACCGTTATACCCATGTGGCTCACACATTACAGCGTGTGTGAAAGGGATTAGGTACGGCATCAGCAAAGTTAGATTTGCTGGGCTTCTGTTGGTGTGTCTGGGGACATCGTTCAGCACACTTGCTGCCAGAGCTTGAGCTGGACAAAGCACTTGCCCTTGAGGAGCTGATCACCCCACCCCCACCTAGCTTGACCAGAATGTGATGAGGACCTGGTAGATTCCAAAAGCAGGCAGAGATGTACTCGGGCGGTGGTATATCTCTCTAGCAAAGCAACAATACTCCACAATGTTATTAACTGAAATTTGTTTTCTTTCCAAGTAGGATCACACACAGAAAAATAAATAAATAAAAATCATCTCTTAGAAAAAAACAAGGCTGTGGCCGTTTCATTATCTTTTTCTCAACCAGATTAAATACTAACAGAGTCAATTTTCCCATCTCAGACTGTCTTGCAAACACCATGAAGTGATGGAAACAAAAGAACATGTTTCTATGCGGTAACTCACAGCCTGCGTGCAGAAGCAAAGATTTCCCAACCAGAAACGAGTAACGTTCCCTTATGAATAGCATCGGCACAGGCCAAATTGATTAAATCCTGTTTCTACCGTCTTTGCACAAAGACTGCTTCCCTGATCTAAGTGGCCTGATCCAGTCCACACCACAGAGAATTCCAGGAACTGATTTTTCTAAAGCCCTCATTGCTTTGAGTTTTCATTCTTTTCTCCCATCAAAGTAAGACAGCAACAACAAACTCATTTTACATTTTTATATTTTACATTTTTCTTGCTGCTGTTTTTGTTTGCAGGTGACAGATAATCAAGGTGGTTGGTTGCCATTGGCAGGATTCCCCAGCTGAGAGGCAGATACCCCTAAGAGCTTTTCACCTGAGAAGCATTCAGTTATTATTCAGGCCTTAACGCATCCATTCTCTTTCACTTAATCATGCTCAAAACCTATTTGAACCAAACTCATGCTTGCTCTCCAGCTAGGAGAATCTTGGTGTTGTGGCTGTGTTTATTTAGAATTTTAAAAGACCACAGAAAATGTCAGGGACGTCCACCTGCTGAGACATGAAAGAAGCATCCCATAAAAATTCTGCAGATGGGGCCAGGCACAGTGGCTCACGCCTGTAATCCCAGCACTTTGAGAGGCCAAGGCAGGTAGATCACAAGGTCAGGAGTTCAAGACCAGCCTGGCCAAGATGGTGAAACCCCGTCTCTACTACAAATACAAAAATTAGCCAGGCGTGGTGGTGGGCACCTTTAATCCCAGCTACTCGGGAGGCTGAGGCAGAGAATCGCTTGAACCCAGGGGCAGAGGTTGCAGTGAGCTGAGATCACACCACTGCACTCCAGCTGGGTGACAGAGCAAGACTCTGTCTAAAAAAAAAAGCCGCAGACATTTCATGCCTTCACAGGGATACCCTAAGTCCAATACTCTTTCATCTTCTATTCTCATTTTTGCCTGTGATGTGGATTGTCTAATCTCAGTGCTGAGGTCTCCTCTCTAGCCCAGACTTCCCCTTTGACCTCCCCACCAGGCTAGAGGACACACAAACCTCAGCCTTGTTTTATTTCTCTCCCCCCGCCATAGCTTGGACAGTGTTGACTTCCTAAATGAGAGAGTTCTTGTGTTGTTGTTATTGTTTTAATGATAACTTACAGTGCAGGGGGCACGATAGCAATAGCCTTGTCCCCAGTTAATTACAAACAAAATGATTCTTCGATATTTTATTTATAATTACTCGATGTCAGCATGCTCAGTTTCAGCTCCCAAGGTAAGATGGGAGAGCATTGTTAAATTAATTGCTCCGTGTACACTCGAGCACACTTTACCTTATTCCAAGGATTAATATTAATGTAGTAATTCAGTTCTGCTGGGGAGATTGTCCATAAAATAGACATATCCATAAAATTACTAAAAATGTAGAGGTTGTTGAAGTCCCTCGTTCTTCCTCTTAGTCTCAACTCTCCATGTTAATTGTTCTAAAAGCTGACAAATATTCTCCAGTGACAGGGAAGCCACAGTAATTAAGACACGACATGCCACAGAGCTGATCTAGGATCAGAGACCATTTCTCGAACCACCACCCCCCACCCAGTTAACCACGTCATCTGCTGAGTTTGAAGCAAAACATCATATGATCGCCTCAGTCACATTGAAGGAGAGTCTCTTAGTGAACGATGAGGAAGGCAAAGGGCTCCTCATCTTGTCTTTCAATCTAGATCCTTCCTAATACTTCTATTTGTTTTCACAAACCAGCCAGAGACTGACTTGGCCTGTCTGAAGCGCTGCATAAAGCCAAATCCAGCTGGAGTTCCTTGAACTAGATTTCTCTAAACGAGTAAGGAAGGAGGGGCTTTGGATGACTTACAAATATCTCATAAAACATAGGAATGTTTAATTGCTAGGGTGACCATATTAGCAATCCATCTAGAAAAAATGTTTAAAGACATTTCGTTGATTAAAGAAAGATTATGCTTTCCATAGGAAAAATCAGGATATACACATCTCTGCTTAGTTTTTTCATCATCATCATCATCATCATCATCATCATTGTCAGCATTAATTGAGCCTCTATTCTGTGCCAGGCCCTTTCATGTATATGATTGCAACTTAAAAATAAAACCACCACAAGCACACATCATGATTCCCATTTTTCAGATGAAAAAGCAGTGACTGAAAAAGGCTATTTTTAATCTTCAAAGATCCAAACTTAGCTAATGAATATTTCCAGTTGTTAGAAGCCATTAATTTAAAGTTAACAGTAAAATATACATATGAAATATACATATGACTAGGCAAAGGCTAGTCATATATATTGCTAATAAAATGCAATACCTTCTGTTACATCAATGAACAAAAATGCAGAACTTTAAAGAAGTAATTGCTCACTTTTCAGACTAACAAAACAAGCAGTGGCTGCCAGACTTACCTCTTTGCCTGCTGAATTGCAGGTATGTCAAATTACTGTTATTTTCAGAGTTCACCCACTCAAAACACAGTCACCATACCTACTCTGGACAAAGAAATAATGTTCTTTCATCTCTTATCTTTTTTTTTCTAAGTTTAAGATTTAGGTATCAGCAACCTTGTTAAAACATCATTGGAATTCATTATATTTTTCGAGATCACTCAAAATACTAGTCCAGAGGGTACCTCTCTGTTAGCTGCCAACCCACTTCAGTCTTCTTAATTCCTTTCAAAGTTAGGTTGCTAACTGCATTTCCTAGCAGCCTTTACATTCAAAGAGCAAAGTCCTGCTGTTGGCTTGAGTAGACCGGGAAAGGTAGATGAAAGTGAAATGGGTGGACATGAAAATGCCTTTATGCACTCTTCATTTTCCAATCAAATTGTTTCCATTTTAGAAGTGGATGGCATCCTCGAGGGGTGTGTGTGTGTGTGTGTGTGTGTGTGTGTGTGTGTGTGTGTGTCGTTAATCAAACGGCTGGAGAAGTTATAAAAGAGAGAGATGCATGTGACAGTACAAAAAGCAGGAAGCAGCTATGGGTCCCTCGCGATGACTCTAAGTTAATACTCCTCTGGGGAAGAAAGAACGAAAAAAGGAAAGCACAAATACAGCAAAATCTGTCCTACAGAGTTAAAATCTGTTGGATCAGCCAAGCTTTTCTGGCAAAGCCTGTTACCCTGTTTATCCTGTTTACCCTGTTAATCTTAACTCTTACAACGGGAGAGTGACTAATATCTAAAGGTTGTAATCTTCATTGGGGTTTGAACATGATGGAGGAATGATAAAGAAAATGCAGACTTTTTTGTTTACATTAACTTGGGAATGCTACATTGAAAAACTAACACAATGTTGTCCTTCTTTCCCCTGACATAAGGCCATCTCATGAATGTGGATTACAGATCCAGCTATGGCACTGGACCTGGATTCCTTGGTGCAGTGTGATCAAGAAGCATGTATGGTCAGCGCCAACCCTAGAAACTGAGGGGTTTAAAGCATCTAGAGATATGTTGTCTGTCTTTCGCTCTTACTCCAGAGGTAGATTTCTGGGAGAGGTTCACGGGGCCATATTGGTTCTTCCAGTAAGTGACAGACATGCACAGATTGTGAAAATCTACTAAGGGTTATTTCTCCCTTATGCATAGTTGATGTTAGTGCTGGTGGCTGTAGCTACTGTTTATTGAACATCTACCACTAACCCTACAGAATGCTGGCATTCCATATCTTGTTTTTTATAATTCCTCCACCAAACCTGAAAGGTGGTCCACATATTCCCCACACTTACAGAGTAGAAAGCCCAGGGTCAGAAATGTTAAGAACATGCCCAAAGTTACTGCATCAGCTATCCTTTGCTGTGTAACACATTCACAACACTTAGTGACTTAAACCAACACACTTACGATCTCATAGTTATGTGGGCACAGCTCAGTTGAGCTTTCTTCTCAGGGTCTCTGTCAAGGCTGAAATCAGTGTGTCAGCCAGGGCTGGGAGCTCATCTGAAGGCTCAACAGGGGATGTATCCACTCCAGGACTTTTCTCAGGATATTGTTAACACAATTTAGCTCCTTGAGGGTGCTGGACTGAGGGCCTCACTTCCTAGATGACTGTTGGCTAGTGGCCACCGTCAATTCTTTGCCACATGGGGCTCTCTGGTATTGCAGCTTGCTTCATAAAAGTGTACAAGGCAAGAAGACAAAAGGGAGAGCAGCAAGAAAGACAGAAACCATGATCTCATGTAACCTAATGACAGAAGTGATATCCCATTACCATTGCTGTGTTCTATTTGCTAAAAGTAGGTCCTGCTCACATTCAAGAAGAGGAGATTATACAAGTGAATCCCAGGAGACAAGGATCAGTGGAGACATCTTACAGTCTGCCCACCACATCACCCATCTAATTCCAGTAAGTGCCTTTGCCAGCATCCGCTCTTCACAAAGCACTCCTATTGCTACTTCCTCCTTGGCACACCTTTCTTATCCTTGGAGGCTCAGCACCAGCCCCCTTCCTCCAAGAAGCCTTCTCTGGTAGCTCCCACCTTCCTTTTTCTCTCTCTCCAGTGAATCTACCTAGTACTTAATTAAGTACAACATGCCACAGAGTAATTGATACAGCAGCAGATACAGCAACTGAGAGTCAGTTCCACTTTTTGTGTAAGTTCAATACATACTTTCAAGGGGCACATGTTCTCAAAGCATGCGCTATGAGGACCCAGGGTTCTGCAGAGCTTCCTCTAGGCTGATACTTTGGAACAAAAAGGAAGACAGAGTTCTAAATTCAAAGACACCACACTCCCCTCATTGACTTTATATTAGATTTAATTTGAAGAAAGATTCCATGCTCAGTGTATATTTAAAAGACACTTGTCAGAGAAGCTATATTACAAATGATAGGTTTCCCACATAGTCCACCACTGTAATATTTCTTTAGTAAAATGCATTTAAAAATTCAAATTTAACCCTAAGTGGAGAGGAATATCCCCAAGAGTTGCTAAGATGGAGTGGGGTAGGGGGAGGATGTGCAGAAAAGAATGGTAATTTGCTAAGTATTTTTGTCTACTTAAGAAAAAGTACTTCTTTATGTGCCTCCTAGGATCCACCCAGAGTTATCCTTCACTCCATTCCCATTGCCTCAACTTTATTCCCAGCACTTGTACTTCCTCACCTGAATGCCTCAACAGGTTTCCACCTGGCCTCCTTGCCTCCAATTCATCCTCCACCCTCTACGACAAGTGAGCCTTCTACACTATAAGAGTAAGCATGCCATTTCCTTACTCAAACCCTGCTGATGACATCCCCCAAGACAAAGGTAACATTCTGGGTTGGCTCATGAAGACTTTCATGGGCACTGTCATTCATCAATGTCTTTATCTGTTGAACAGTCTCTCTACACTTTGACAGTTCCCATATATGATTCCCACATTCCCATGGTGGAATAAAATCAGCATCCACAATAACACATTCCAGCCTTCCTTGCAGCTCCCAGGCAGGCAAGTGACCTGGCTTCTTCCAATGAGGCCACTCCTGTGAGAGCTGGATGCCAAAGCATTACGTGAGGCAGCAGACCCAGTGGTGACCTGGGAGATAGTCTCCTGACCGGCAGAAGGGTAGGGACTCTAACTTCTCTGGGACAGCTTGTGTTATCCAGTGTGGGATGATTGGTGCCAACAGTGGGCATGGGCAACCATGATGTTCTGGTTCTATCACCATGGCTGCATAGTTTCTGACTGCATGGTGTCTTAACCCTGTGAGCCACCTAAGAGAATGGAGTCTGTGATGTGTCACTAGGAATTCTGACTAATACCAGGTCTTTTCTGTCCCAGCCCTGGAAAATTTCTCCAGCCTCTTTCTTGGCACTTCTCCAGCACACTCTCCACATTGTCATCTGAGTGTATTAAAGATGTTTGGAATCAACCCGATATTTCATTTTTTTTCCCTCCAGCACCTGGGCTTTTTCACAGGATGTCCTCTGTGTCTGAGGCATTTGTAGTTGCCCCTTATTTACCTGATTACTCTTAGTTCTCAGTTGTTATCTTAGGTGTCCCTTTCCCTGGATACTTTTTCCTGACTCTCGAGTCTGTGTAAATGTCCTTCTTCAAAATATGCACTTCCCTTACTGCAGCACAGAAACAATTGATTCTAACAGGCAATTAACTCATCTACACCTGCCTCTACATCACGGGCAAAGAACATGTGTACAGTGTTCACCATTTGCTGTGGGCAACTACTGTTTGGGCTGCCCATAATTGCACTTTTTCTCTTGCCATGGGAAATGTTCTATCCAATTCAATCAGCCAGAATGGGGGCTGCTGCCTCCTGCTAATTTCTACCTCCCTGGCCTCAGTGGTTAGTGGACACCTGACATGAGCTGGGATGACCAGAGCTCTTCATTAGGAATTTTCAACAGGAAAGGAGAAAAACTGGTTTTCAGATCTACCCAGGGTTCTGATGTGGGTTCAGGGATTTTAGTGGCCATGCCCTTCACGTTGTTTACCTATTGTACAACAAATTACCACAAACTCAGTGGCTTAAAAAACATACATTTTTATCTCACAGTTTCTGTGGGTCACAAGTCCGAGTACAGCTTTGCTGGGTCCTCTGCACCAGGGCCCCATCTGAAAGCTATAATCAAGGTGGGGGCGGATGCCCCATCTCATCTCAAGGCTCAGATGAGGAAGGATCCCCTTCTGAGTTCACATGGCTGTCGACAGAATTGGGTGCTGTTGCCCATGTGCCTGAGGGTCTGAGTTTGTTGTTGGCTGATGTTGGCCAGAGGCTGCCTTCAGTTGCTACCTGGCTGTTGGTAGAGACTGCTGCCCTCAATTCCTTGTCACTGGGGCCTCCCCAACAGGCCCACTGGCTTCATCCAAGCCAGCAAGAAAAAACACGTTAGCAAGAAACATGTTACAGTCTTAGGTAACATAATCACAGAAGTGACATCATTTTACATGTGCTATATTTATTGGTGAGAGGTAACTCTCAAGTCATGCCCATACTTAAGGATAGGAAATTGCATAAGGTTGTGATTGCTAAGAGGCTGGGATAATTGGGAGCCACCGGAAACTCTGTCTGCCACACACCTTCTGGGTAAAAGTCATTTTGTCATAAAAGAATAAAACAGAAAAAAAAAATAAAAATTTGAGAGTGTTGCAGGTTCTCACTCCAATTGTACCTGACTCCAAGATGGAATCGTACAAGTTTGGTTCATGACCTGATAAATTACCTGACATTATTACCCTTCCCCTGCCCCTCCACATAAGCCAGTATGTTTTGTGTGCATTTCAACCAAAAAGTAAGTTTCTAACTAATATATAATTGTACTTTTAGTACCTAGCACAGTACATGAAATATGAGAGATATCAGATTAAGAACCCTGCCAGTTGTTCAAATATTTTAGCAATTTCTTTTCTTTTCTTTTCTTTTTTTTTTTTTGAGACAGAGTTTCACTGTGTCACCCAGGCTGGAGTGCAGTGGTGCAGTCATGGCTCACTGCAGCCTCAACCTACCTGGGACTCAGGTGATCCTCCCTCCTCAGCCTCCCAAGCAGCTAGAACCACAGGTGCACATCACCATACCCACTTAATTTTTGTGGAACCTGGATATCGCCATTTTGCCCAGGCTGGTCTCAAACTCCTGGCTCAAGCAATCTGCCAGCCACGGCCTTCCAAAGTGCTAGGATTACAGGCTTGAGCCACCATGCCTGCCCTACTTTGGCAATTTTAAGTCACCAAATCATAGGATGTTGGAGCTTAGAGCCCTCTTTTCAATGTGCTCGTTTTAAGTTCTGAAGAAATTGAGGGTGAGAGAGAACAAGCAAATAATGTGACCTTGGTTACACAATTAGTTATGTAGTGATGGAGCTGGAACAGAGCTCTAAATCCTGACTCTGCATCTGGTCCTCTCAGCGGGAAAGAGACACAACTAGACCCTAATGCGAGAGGATGGGTAACTCAGGACCATGGAGAGAGACTTGCATATGCCAGCTCCTCTGTGCTCTTAGCCTTGAATGGCCAATGGTTTGAGTCCCTGAATTAAGTATTGCAATAAGAATATCTGGTATACCAAGTAAAAACTTAGCTGACTGAAATTCTTTGTTTTGATATGATTAACAGTCTTAAGATTAACAGTCTCAACAGTATAAGAACTATATAGCACATTCCTCTTGTGGCTGTGAGTACTACATAATTTTCCTTAATGCTTGTCAAAACATGAAATTTAGATAAGTTGCTGTTTTTAACAGAAGTTCAGTGATTCTTGATAATCAATTTGTTTTAGAAAGAAATCAGCATTCTTGCAGTACAATGATCTAAAAATATGCTCTAGGAAAAAATTATTTTACAGCCTTATGCAGAATGCGTGTCTTTTTTGCTGAATAATGTTCTTTGCTTCTGCAGAGTCATGTGCATTCCCCACTGCCTTGGTTCACATAGTCCAAATAGTTGAAATGTTTTGCTTGCTCTTTTTAATACTTGAAGGATGTTAGCATGCATTTTGGCATAGTTGGAAATGGCCCACAAGGGGTTCTCTTTACGATATTTGAAAAAAGTTAATAATGTCTCAAATTTGCTAGTTGTAGAAAATTGAACATAAATATTTTCAGCTGAAAAATATTACCTGAGTCAAACTTCTCTAATTCTGCAGTTTTAAGGCACATTGCATGTGACTGTGGTTTGTAAGCACTAAAGCATGATACAAATGTTAATAGTCCTTGTTAGCAATAATAGTATTATTGCTGTGAAATGTATTATTAACAGACCTGGGGGCAGATGCACCTTTTTCATTTGACACACCCGCAAAAGAGATAGCTGAAAAGATGGTAAAAAATGGTACTTCCGTACAAGAAGCTGGGAGAGGACTGTTATAGAAGTCACTAAGTGGGGTTGGGTCCATCTTTGCAGCAGATTTTGAACTCCTCAAAGTCTGTTCATCTTTCCATCTGCCCCTTCCCCATGCCAAACACTAGATTCGCAACAAATGTTCCTTGCTTTGCAATGAATGACTTTCAAAGCCAAGTCACTCAAACTGAGCAGTTACGCTTCTTGTGGAAGAGCTGAGTTTACCTTCTCCATCAATCACATCTTGTGTTCTCTTTTCCTTCTCTTTTGATTTCCTTTGAAATACCAGTAGTTGCAAAACTTCAAAATGATGCTGATTAGAAATTGGTGTAACTCATAGAGAAAATCAAAGATCCTTAAAATGGCAGCAGTGAAGATGAAATATGACAAGGAATGGACAAAACGGGTAGCTATTTTACTATGCTATGTAGCGTTTAATTAAAATTTTAATGCAGGAATCTCAGTGCAGAAAATCTCTTGAATGCTTTAAACAATCCGCATCTTTCAAAAAATGAGAGACATTGTTGATTTTTGTCATTGTAACGCAGTCACGTGAAATTACTGACCTGTATTGAGTACTGTTACCTGATAAGGCAGGTTCGGGGGTGGGTGGTGATGACCCTTATGTGGCTAATACTGGTTTTTGATCTTTCTCTTCCTATCCTATTGTCAACTCCATAGAATAGAAACTCAAGATGACCATGATTGATATGTCTGCCTTTTACTAACAGTATAACCTTAGCAAGAAATTTATCTAAGTCTCTGTTCTTTTATCTGTAAAATGGAGACCATAGGCTTGCTTCAGAGGCTTCTTATGATAATTAATCTACATAAAAGTACTTTGTAAAAGGGTTTTCTCTATTTCTTCCTCCCTCTTTCCCTCCCTCTCCTTCTCCTATTCTCCCTGCTTCTTTCCTTTCTCCCCACCCCACTGCAAACAATAGTTGTAAGAGCATTCCCATTTGGGAAAGGCATGGAAATCAGCAGCAGCAAAGGTCTTCCAGGGGATATGCAGGTAATGGGGGTGGATCATGGTTAGGGTATTACTCACAAGCGATTAAATTTCACATCGAATCTAGTAAGTTTGTTTCTAAGAAACTTTCAAATTTTACCTTTCTTATTATTTTTGTTACATTTGCTGTTGGTCGTTGAACACTTGGAAAATAAGCCTACTACTTGTCACTTTACTGGAAAAGTTCTGTCTTCCTTATTAGCCTTCGAATCATTCCTGTCTTTCCAAATGAGCTTTAGAGATATAAACACACAAAGCTTGAAAACTTGGAAGGGCCTTAGAGTAAATGTATTCTCGTTCCCTCATATTGTGGAAATGTGAGAGACTCAGAGAGACCAGTAAATCAGTAACAGAGTTGAAAATATAATCCAGGTTCTTGTCTGAGGCTCTTTTTGCCACTTGAAACCACTCCCAGCTCTAAAATCTGTTCCCATCTTCCTGCTGTCAATATCTTCCTCTCAAGGCATCATCGCCTGTTTTGTAATCCAGTCATTCAGGATACAAGGTGAAACTAGCAATGCCCTGGATACCGTTCTTCCAGAGGAGACGCCACTGATGAGTGATCGAGTTTGGCATCACAGGCAGACACATTCTGGTTCGGTCACTTTGGGATGACTCCTACTTCCTTGGTGTGTTTTGTGGCACTCCAGAGACCTGGAAAAAATTCTAAAACTAGTGAAATCCCCAGCTTCTTATCTACACTGGGACATGTTGGAAAGAACAGAGAACTGGAGGCCTGAGCCCTGGGACCTGGCCCTAGCTCCTCCCCTTGCTCTCCATATGACCGTGGGAATACATCACTGAGCTTTTTCATTCATGCATATGGCCAGACAGCATTTCAGTGCATTCAGTCATTAAGGCTCATGCTGGGTACTGGGAATCAACCCACATTCAAAACACTGTCTCTGTTCTTGGATGGGACAGTCTAGTGGGGAAGACAGACACACAGAAAATATATACTGGGCTGCAGTACCTGGGATCAGGAAAGGCTTGATGAAATTGTACCAGACATAGACTGGAGGTAATGTCCAGGAGAGACTTTACAATAGAGGTGAGGTTGAAGGTGAGGAAGCATTGAAGGAGTCTTGGAAAACAGGTGGATTTCAGAGGTAGAAAATAGTATTCATACATTTGTTTACATTCATCCATCCATCCATCCATTTATTCCATTAACAGGTGTTAAGATCCCCTACAGACCAAGAAATAAGGAAATGAAAAGCACAGTCTCTGTTTCCAAGGAACTCCTGTGAGCTTGAGCAAAGATTTCAGGGCCACAAAAGAACGGATGGGTTCAGGGAACAGCAAGTGATTCACTCTGGCTGGAGCAAAAGCCTCGTATGCAGCAACAACAGGAAAGACTACAGAAATGGACAGGGCCTCATATACCGTGAAAGGCCTGCGCATGTGAAGACAGGTCTCCACCCACCTCCCTGCTCTCTGAAACCATGGTGCAGATAGTCTAGGCTTGTGCTTCAGAATGCTGGCTCCCTCTCCAATCTCACATGCTGAACCTCTCTGTGCCTTGGTTTACCCATGTGCAATACGGGATTAATAATAATAGGACTAGCCCATTGTGTCTGTTGAAATGGCGAAAGGAAATAATTAATGCAGATCCTAGCACAGTGCTTGGCATACAATAAGAGCTCAATGCAGACTGGCTATTGCTTCCATTTCGGAGGGGCTCACTGGGTCCTGAGTATTCTGGCCTGGCTGGTATGTTTTACAATGCATGTCTTTGCGTTGGTCCTCCACCCCTACCCTCTGAACCCAGAGCTACTTCACAACCAGCAATGTGATTCTTTTATTCCCTAAAAGACTCCTGTCAGTTTCATACATTTTGCATGATCCCCTTCTCTTTAGAAAGCGGGTTTTGAAAAATAAACGCCATTTAGGATGACATACTTTCCCCCTGCCTGCTACGTTTCCATGAGCCCTGTTCGGCTGGGAAGAAAATCAGCCAGGGGTTCTCGGTGAGTAACTCAGCTGTGGAAACCCTTGGGCTATAAATAGTGAACGTGTGTGGGTATTTTTTTAATAATATGATGGACTCATTTTCGCTGATCATAAAATCCATGGCTTCTATTTATAGCTACAATGTTGCTTGCTAGTACTGAGGGATTTTAAAAATAGGCTCTGGGAAATGAGATGTGCTTGGCTAACTCTCTCGGTGTGGAGGCAGCAGAAGGGGCCTGGAGATTTGAGCCTGGGATTTAGGGTCTTTGCGTTAACCCCATGCTGTCTCTGAGTTGTCTTTGGTTCCAGGTTCCCTCAGGGCTTGTGCTTTCAATTTGCATTACATTGCTTGGGTGTAGAGATTTATTTATTCACTCATTGAGAACTTGCTCTGAGCCAGCCATGCTGCTATGCTTTGAGGAAATAAATAGAAAGTTCACAGTGCCAAGGCACTCGCAGCCCAGTGGGCAGACCCATAAATACATACAGGATTCCAGGATGAAAATGTGATAAATGCCATTGCACAAGTGTGAAGAAAGGCTTAGGAAGCATCAAGAAGGTACATGTAATTATGCCTGTGGCAGCAGGAGAGCCATGGAACAATGGCCTCAAAGATGTCCCAGTCCTAATCCTTGGAACCTGTGAATGTCATATGGCAAAAGACACTTCACAGATGCAATTGAGTTCAGGATCTTGAATCGGGGATGGGAGATGATCCTGGATTGCCTTGTGGGCTCAATGTGGTCACAAGGGCCTCAGTAGAGGGCAGCAGGAGGGTCCAAGGAGAGAGAGAGAGAGAGAGAGAGAGAGAGAGAGAGAGAGAGGAGGTGATGTGACCACAGAAGCAGAGATTGGAAGGTGCTATGCTGCTGGCTTTGATGATGGAGGAAGGGGTCATGACCCGAGGGACGTAGTCCTAGGAGCTGGAAAAGGCCAGGACACAGCTTCTCTCCTAGAGCTGCTGCAGGAGAGCACGGCCCTGCCAACACCTTGGTTTCAACCCAGTGAAAGTGATTTTGGACCTCTGGTCTCCAGAACTGTAAGAAAATTAATTTTTTTTTAAGCCACCAAGGTTGTGGTAATTTCTTTTAGCAGAAGCCATCAGAAACTAACATACCACCCAAGGTACCTATTGGTATTGGTACTGATATTTCCACCAAGGACTGTTGCAAGGCCCATCTGAGGACCAGAGCTACCCATACTCATTCTCTTCGGATGGCACCTGAACGCCAGTTGTTTAGCTGAACCCCCTCCTTAGCGGAGTTTGTGTTTCAGTGAGGCAGACTCACCTCTGGCTCTAGGGGTGGGCACAGGGTTTTGGCCTAAACTAATTAGTACAGTTATTCTTTAGGCTCAAGGCTGAGCATGTGACATCCATGGATCCAGTTAGGTGAAATCCCAGGTTTTTGTTTGTTTTAGAGGCAGGGTCTTGCTCTGTTGCTCAGGCTGGAGTGTCGTGCTGTGATCACAATTCACTGCAACCTTGAATTCCTGGGCTCAAGCGATCCTCCCACCTCAACCCCCACAGTAGCTGGGACTATAGTTATACATCACCATACCCAATTAATTTGTTAATTTTTTTGTCAAGACGAAGTCTTGCTCTGTCACCCAGGCTGGATGGAGTGCAGTGGTGCGATCACAACGCACTGAAACCTTGACCTCCTAGGCCCAAGCAATTCTCCTGCTTCAGCCTACCAAAGTGTTGGGATTACAGGCATGAGCAATCATGCCCAGCCAATAGCCCAGGGTTTTGCTGGATGGTGGTACAAGGAGATGCTTTCTCACTGCACCCCTACTTCCCACCTTTGAAGATAAACAAGGAAGCATATCTTCCCAGGAGGCAGGGTCCATCTTGAAACCATGGAGGAAGACTCATCCTGAAAAGAACGCAAACACCAAACACGTGGAACCTGGAGATACTGAGAGAAACAGGATCCTGGTTGTGTCCCCTGAGCTGCTGGACTTTTCAGATGCATAAACCCATTACATTTTCTTATTAAAAATGGTTTGAGTCAGGTTTTCTCTTCCTTCCTCCTAAAGTATCAAAATAAAGACTAGAGCGGCTCTGCTACGAGCAGAGTTGGGGAGAATGGGAAAGATGAGAGACAGGTATTGTGATTGGAATCTGCATTTGGTAGAGAGCCCGGAAGGCCAGCCTCCCTCCCATTGCGGGAAAGCGTGACCTGGGATCAGGTCCCAGTACTGTGGGTTGTCAGAGCTGAAAGAAGCTTGGCCAGGATTGATTATAAACCCTTTGTTTTGCAGATAAGGAGACAGACACACACAGACAGAGAGTGGCTTGTTCAAGATCACACAGTGAGTGAGTGGCTGACACAGAACGGAAGCCTCATCTTTATTTTCCTGAGCTGGTCCATCGGGCTCTACTCAGGCCCAGCTCTGCTGAATGACAACTGGTCAGCCCAGGGCCAGGTCAGCCGCATGCACACAGGTGCCCAGAACCCCACCTGGGCAGTCCACACGCAGGGATTCTAGGTGGCCCAGGCTCAAACAAGAAATGCTTTTATGTTTGCTGTATGTACATGGCTCACTGAGGAAACCAAGACAGTTGCATAGGACGATGAATTTTTTTTTCTTTTTTTTTTTTTTTTGTTTTTTCCGTAGCCACAGCAGCCTGGAGTGGGGACAGAACACGAGACTCAGAGTCCTGGAGCTGAGTTGTAGTAAAATCTGCCTCTTACTGTGTCCATGCCCACGGATAGGTTGTTTAACCCACTGTTACTTCACTTGACCTTTCTACCTTTCAAAGGAAGCAAAACAACACAGATATTGGAGGCAAGGTATTTTCTGAATTGTAAAGTGCTGGACATCCACCACGATGCACATCACTCGGCTGATTCCTTCTCCCCTGAAGGTGCTTTACAGAGACTGGGGGCCTTCACAGGCATCTTCGAACTAAAATGCTCCAGCCTTCCTTAGTTGGATATTTTTCCCTGGCCAGAAAACACATGGGATCAGCATGTCAAATAAGACAGTGATATTTATTTGTTAAGCTTTGGAGACATGAAAATCTTTCTGGGAGATTTGAAAGTATGCAAGCTATTTCTTTCTAGGAAATGGTATGAGATTGTAGCTAAAACGTGCATTTCAACAAACACGAATGCTCTTTCCAAGCCATCATTGTTCCTAGCTCTGGGTTCAGAAGGAATGTCTCATTTCCTCTGCAACAACCACAACACACTACTAGTCAATGTCTAGTCCATGAAAGTGCAAGATGAGCTATCCTGGGTTCAATCGAACAGAGCTTTGAAGTCAAATCTGGGTTTGCTTGCCAGCTCTGCCAAGAGCTCACTGTGTGACCTTGGCCAAGGAGCTAGGGACTCTTCTCTGGAGGTCAGCTCCCTCTCTAACTGTCACTGCCTCTCAGGTTTGCAGAAGGATTAGATAGAGTGTGTGCTACCTAGTTCATAACTTGGTCCATGCTGGTCATTATTCCATTGGTGGTGTCATCCTAACCATCATGATGGGCAGAAACAACAGTGGGAGAGGGAGAGGGAACAGGCTTTCAGTAGTCCACAGCATCCTTAGGCAAGGATCTAACTCCACAAGAGGATTCCGTTTATTTAGCCCGTATTAATAAGGATCCACAAGATGCCCACGGAAGGGATGCTGCTGGGATGAAAGAACCAAGATCATTGCTCTCAAACAGCCCACAGTACAGTGTGGATGTAAATGTGAAAATTATCACACAAGACAGAAATAAAGAAATGCTGAGAGATGAACAGACAAAGAGACCTATAAGAGGAAACCATGAATGCCAACACTGGGGATCATACAACTGTAAACCCAGTAGGAACTTCAGTGATCAAATGATACAACTTCTGTTTTGGTGGACAGACTGGTTCAGTTCCATAAATAGTCAAAATGGAAAGTTAAAGATAAACCTCCAAGTGTCAGGGACAGTGGAGATCTTTGATGGTGCAGTCCAGCAGGGATTGTTCAATTGTTGATTTCTGTGCAGTGAGAAAGAATTTTTTTTTTTTCGGTTAAAACACTTTCAAAATTTTGCCCTTCCTGCCAAATGCAGGGATACATGAACTTTCCCTCGACCACAATGGAGTGTGCAGTGCAGAAGAATCTGCCCACTGGGGAAGACAAACTAATTTGTGCTTTTATCTCTGAGTGCATCTGTGTAGTATTAAACTAGGAACTATGAATTGCAAATACTGAAGACGGTTTCTGAACTGTGACCTTTGAGCAATTACAGACGGGGAGAAAGAAACACTCTTTGTAGTGTCATAAGAAGGCCGTATGATGCTGCTGGTTGTCCACTGATATCCACTATCTCTGACTTCTTTGCTTTAAAAACCCGATTTTTAGGAGATAGCAAGAAACCCAGCTTAAAAATAACCCCTGCATTCCCCAGCTACTCTTTCATAGAGTTCCAGTCAATGAGATGTAGGTAGAAATTTTGGGATTGGGTTCCAAGAAAGCTCCCCAAAGGGAGCAAATTCTTCTCTGGTGCACGTTTTCTCTTCTTCCATCCTCCTGCCTGAAACACAGATGTGATAGCTGGAACTACTGCATCATATTGCAGCCACACAAACAAGACTAAGAACATCAGAATGTCACTGGCCCTGAACCAGTGCTGGCCACCCTCTACTTCTGAACATACCTTTTTATGAGAACAATAAACCTATAATGTTTATGTCATTGCTATTTGGGTTTTCTGCCGCATCACTTGAATGCAAATCCCTAAGGGATAAATGCTGATAATATGAATATAATCCAACAAATCTTCCATTTTTAATTGAATCAGTTTATTTTTAACAGTTTTATTGAGGTATAATTAATATACAAAAACTGTACATATGAAATGTATGTAACTGGATGAGTTTGGATGTATGCATGCACCCCTGAGGCCATTACCATAATCAGGTAATAAACATAGCCATCTTATCCAAAATTTCCTCATGCCCTTTTGTCTTTGTTTCTTATGGTAAGAATACTTAACATGAGATCTACCCCCTTAATTATTTTAAGTACACAATACAGTATTGTTAACTATAGGCACTATATCCCATCTCTAGAATTTATTCATCTTATATAAATGCATCTTTATAACCATTGATCAACAAATCCCCATTTTTCCCTGGCACCCATCATTTTTTACTCTCTGCTTCTATGAGTTTGACTACTTAGATACCTCATACAAATGGAATTACAGTATTTGTCCTTCTGTGGCTGACTTATTTCCCTTAGCATAATGTCCTCCAGGTTCATCTATTTGGTCACACATGGCAAGATTTTATTCTTTTTGAAGGCTGAATAATATTCCATTGTGTGGATATACCGCATTTCCTTTATCCATTTCTCCATCAACGGATATTTAGGTTGTTTCCAAATCTTGGCTATTGTGAATATGCTGTAATGAATGTGGGAGTGCAGATAGCTCTTAAAGATCCTGATGTCAATGAATTTGGAGATATATATATATATATATATATGCATTCAAAGTGGAATTACTGTAATTTTAACCATTATAAAAATCCCTAAATTTGCTAATAGCTTTTTTTTAGTAGCATTGTTAAATGTACATTAAAGAAAATTTAGATGACAGTGTCACCCATTTATGCCACCTTCTTCTCTAGTTTCATAATTCAAGTTTAAGCCCAGGGCTTACATAAGTCAGAGTCTAAAGTTTCACTCACCTTGGGCCATTGGCATTGATGCACAGCAGTGTGGAGACATGCTGTTTTCCATAATTTCTGTGCATGACCTTCATTCTTTAATGCCTTAATTCAAAGCACATTGAAGAACACTGGCACTCTGTCTGAGTTTCCTCTTTGGTTAAACTCAACATTGTGTGTTTTCCTTAATTGAGTTTCTATTGCTGGAAGGTAGAAAGCTTCTCTTGGAAATCAGCAAGATTCTGACTCATGACTCCTAAGTCACTGTCCTTCATTAGCATGGGCCGGTCACACTAACTCTCCCAGCTTTAGCATTCTCTAATCCATTCTAAGGGATTAGTCGATTTCTCTTGCCACCAGCTAACTGCATTTTGCCTGACCAGTACTATCCTTTTATATGTGTTCCGCAACAACAAGACAAAGGCTTCGTTATATAGGTTGTGAATTAGCATCCTTACCACCCAGAGGAAAGGTTGTTGCTTTTCAAGACAATGAGAAAGTGCGGGACCCCTCTGGCCACAAATATTGGTTTTACTCTTAGTAAATTTACCTCCCACAGATCTGTACTCAGGTCCTTCTGCCTGTAATAACTTCTGTTTTAACACTGCCCTAGAATGTAATCTTTTTGAAGACATTGCAAGTGACAATTAGGGATTCAGTTTAAGATAAAATCCAACTCTAGGTGGTGCTGCCAAGTCAAATAACTCAAATTAGGTGACAACACCTGACAGGCAGAGGCAGCATTTGCACAGAGGACAAGTTCTTTTAAAAATCAATTTTAAGCTGCAGCTTGATTTCAAGACCATTGACATTTGAAAAAACACGATCTTATAATCGAGGAAATGCAATGTAATAACTGTCACATGAAATTGGCTAAAGTTAATTTTTTAGTAGACTCTATATTAAATAAATTCCATATCATGAGTTCAGCTCACATCAATAATTTTTCTATGGCATCTTCATAGCATTCAGAGGTAAAAGAACTCTTTCAGGTGTCATTAGAGTCCTTACTAGACTTGAAGATCCACCAGGCAAAGATGAGGAGGTGGTCAGGTTCTGTGGTCACCGCTATACCTAGCACTATGTCTGCCACAAAACTGGAGTTCAAAAATACTTGATTGATTGCTGAATGACCTCCCCTGGCTGTGACATCAGGATTCTGCTGTCAATAATGATTGGAACAGCTGTATCCTGAAACAGCAGCATTTGACCTTGGCCTGCATGGAAAAATAGGGAAGGAAGGGAGTGAAAGATGGCCAGTGACAGAGGAATATATTGGGAGGGAATAGAGTTTTAGCTAAAAGAACAACAGCAAGAACAAACCACAGAGATAAAGATATGCCAGGAAGTCCGTCTGATAAGGTTGGGGCTTTCTGTAACAGAGGATTCAAGAGCTAAGGAGCCATGACTGGGGAGGTTGAGGTAGGACAGCAGTAGGTAGAGCATTCAGCACCTTCCCTGCATGCTATGGAATCACGAATCTTTCCAACCCCATTTGGCAGACATTCGAGTTATGAAGTATTTGACCTTTATCTTATGCTATTTAAAAATGCTTTTCAACAATCAGGTCAGCACTAGCACTTGAGCCAAAATGATGAACCCTTTTTTATTTCAAACTGGACAGCGAGGTTATCACTTCTAACCTTAAGTACAAATATGACATTTCCTGCTAAACAAACTCCAAGTCAAACTCTAATTATCCCAAGGCTGCCCTTTCCAGCATTCATGCCTCAGTGTGACACCCTACACCTAAAGAGTCCCACGTCTAGATTTTTGAAAACCTCTCACCCTCTGATTCTGACAGTCCTTAAGCATGTTTTGTTGTAATTAGACCTAAGGATAAAATAGCCAGGCTACTTGGCAGAACAGGACTCACCTGTTATATTAACACCTCTTCCAATAGCCCCAATTAAGGATGGTACTATGATGGTTAAATGGCATCCCCACAAAAGATATGTTTGGGTCCTCCTTTCCAGTGTCTATAAATCTGACCTTATTTGAAAATAAGGAACATGCAGAAGAATGAACTAGACCCCTATCTCTCGCCACATACAAAAATCAAACCAAAGCGAATTAAAGACTTAAATCTAAGATCTCAAACTATGAAACCACTACAAGAAAACATTGGGGAAAATCTCTAGGACATTGTCTGGACAAAAATTTCTTGAGCAATACTCTACAAGTACAGGGAACCAAAGCAAAAATGGACAAATGGAATCACAAGTTAAAAAGCTTCTGCACAGCAAAGGAAACAATCAACAAAGTAAAGAAACAATCCACAGAATAGGAGAAAGTATCTTCAAACTACCCATCTCACAAGGGATTAATAACCAGAATATATGAGGAGCTCAAACAACTCTATAGGAAAAAAAATCTAATAATCTGATTTTTAAAATGAGCAAAAGATGTGAATAGACATTTCTCAAAAGAAGACTCACGAATGGCAAACAGGCATAAGTAAAGGTGTTCAACATCACTGTTCATCAGAAAAATGCAAATCAAAGCTACGAGGTATCATCTCATTCCAGTTAAAATGGCTTCTTTCCAAAAGACAGGCAATTAACAAATGCTGGTGAGGATGTGGAGAAAAGGGAACACTCATTCACTGTTGGTGAGAATGTGAATTAGTACAACCACTACGGAGAACAGTTGGGAGGTTCTTCAAAAAACTAAAAATAGAGCTACCATATGATCCAGCAATCCCACTGCAGGGTATATACTCCCCAAAAAGAAAATAGTTTATTGAAGAGATATCTGCACTCCCATGTTTGTTGCAGCACTGTTCACAATAGCGGAGATTTGGAAGCAACCTAAGTGTCCCTCAGTCCCTCAACTGATGAATGGATAAAGAAAATGTGGTACATATACACAATGGAGTACTATTCAGTCACATACAAAAAAATGAGATCCTCTCATTTGCAACAACATGGATGGAACTGGAGTTCATTATGTTAAGTGAAATAAGCCAGGCACAGAAAGACAAACATCACATGTTCTCACTTACTTGTGGGATCTAAAACTCAAAACAGTTGAACTCATGAACATAAAGAGTAGAAGGATAGCTGCCAGAGCCTGGAAGGATAGTGGGGGAATTGCAGAGGGAGGTGGGATGGTTAATGGGTACTAAAAAAAGTTAGAATGAAAAAGTCCTACTATTTTATAGCACAACAAGGTGACTACAGTCAATAGTAATCTAAGTGTACATTTTAAAATAACTTAAAGGTTATCACTGGATTGTTTGAAAATCAAAGGATAAATGCTTGAGGGGATGGATACCCCATTCTCCATGATGTGCTTATTTCACATTCCATGCCTGTATCAAAACTTCTCATATACCCCCCAAAAATATATATACCTACTATGTACCTACAAACATTTTTTAAAAATCAAAAAAGAAAATAGGGTCTTTGTGATGTAATTCACTTAAAATGAAATCATATTGAATTAGGGTAGGACCCAGTCCAATGACTGGTGTTATCAGACGAGGGAAATCTGGATGCAGAGACCCAGACACAGGGTAGAAGCCCATGTGAAAATGGAGGCAGAGACTGGAGTGATGGATGGTCAGCAACCACTGAAAGTCTGGAGAGAGACATGGAGCAGCTCTCCCTTCACAACCCTTGGAAGGAACAAGCCTTGCCCACACCTTGATCTTGGAGTTCTAGGCTCCAGAAACATGAGACAACTAATTTCTGCTGTTTCAGGCCACCCAGCTTTTGGAAATTTGCTACAGCAGCCCCAGGAAACTGATAGAGATGGGGACACTGAGATGGGGTGACTTGCCAAATGTGCTGGAGTAAGTTTCTCAAAAAACAGTCACAGGCTCATGCTCTGATGTCTTGGGCACACACACAGCTCAAATGGAAGCATGTGTTGATCTCTCAGGCTGCACGTCACTATGTTTTCTATGAAGGGAGGAACAGGAGAGAGCAAAGGCGTTATTGCTGGTCGGTGCTGTTCCTCCAAAGCAAGACAGATTTCTTCCCACTCAAATCACTGTGCTCTGCTTAGTTGCCTAATGAATTTCTGTCACATACTAAGAATATTCCCAAAACTATAAACTTGACTATGTCTCATGAGCCCAGAGACAGGTTGGTGCATTCCATTTGCCATTCATCTGCTCAGTTCCCATTTAGCCAGAGTTGTTAAAAGAATGATAAGAAGAAAATCAATGTGCATTTTAGTTCCATTAAGAAAATGAATTAATAAGAAAACCCTGTCATACATACAACTCCTTATAAGATCCATTATCTGATTCTATTCATAATTCAAAATCTCTTTAATGAGTGAATTTTTTTTTCAATTAGAGGATTCTATTTCACATTCCAAGGACTTCACTGAATAGTCACATTTGGGATAAGCTTCTTTGATCAAACTTCCCTGGGCTTTTTCAGAAGACTCAAAACATCTGATCCAGATAACACCAATATAAAGAATAAGACCCAAGCCATGTTTTTGGAATTTGCATGCCCAGAAATCCCAAGCCATCAACTTGCATCCCTTTACTAAATGTGATGTCATATGTGATGGGGGTAGGGGAGGCAGGGGCAGAAAACTGGAGTGGAAAATACTGACTTTTAGCTCAAGTGTCAGATATCTGTACACTTGAATTCTGCTGTTTATCTGGTGAGCAACTCTGGTAATTGAATTAACCTCTCTGAGCTTCATTTTTCCCTCTGTATCTTGCCAAGTGACTCATGGTTGTAAAAGTTCAGAAAAACAATATACACATTTTGGGTAGGAAACCTACTTCCTGAGCAGGAAGAAAAACTACTGCATTGGAAAAAATAAATGCAGTAGGTTCAAGTTAGAAGTGTCACTGAACCCAAGTTAAGCTGCTCTATGCTCAAAAGCCAAACACCAGAGACAAAAGTTGTTGAGAGGAAATGCAGGATTATTCAACAGCTGGCAACTTAAGGAGATGGTGGACTAGTGTTGCAAAGAACATCTCAAGTGAGTACAAATTTCAGGCTCTTTTTATGTTAAGTGCAAGGGGAACAGTAGAGGGTTGGGATCAAGAGGTGACCAACAACTGCAGGCATCTGGGCACCGGCAAGCTTCTGAGGAGGCTAAGAACTTTTTTGTCTTTGGTCTGTTCACACTGCTCCTATACACCTTTAAAAAGACATAGTTGTTTACATACTTCCCCTTTAACCCTAAAGTTAGTTTTAAAAACCACATGATTGCTGTCTTTGCATATTATCTCAGTGCTCTAAAATTATCCTTGCCTATGTGTAATAATAGATAAAGAACACTTAAACAAAAAATGGAGTCAGTTATGTCAGCTCTTTTGCTGTTTCACTGCTACAGAAGTCTATGAAAAGTAGTAGAAAGTTTGTGGAATTATGGAATGTGCATACTTGGAAACATTTCTTTTGTTGTGGCAGTAGGAAGAGAAAGTACGAAATTAGGGATATAAGGAAACACAGGTAAGATAAGGGACGGGAGGAGGTTGCAGAGAGCTGGCATACTTGTGACCTCAGAAATGATGGTAGCCAGGACTTTAAATTGATGTCAATCAAAGATACAGGAAAATCTGCTTAAGACCAAGCTGTGCAGGCATCTACCCTGCTTTCCTTGCATAGGGGTTCCTCCTCACACAGGTTAAGTCAACAGTGACAGGGACAGAGCAAGTGCTTTTCCTTGGAAAAGGCACTGGAGTGGGACTTGGGTAGCATTTGATAGAAGATGAAAAGGGAAATTGTGTGGAGGCGGGAGAACATATTTGGAAGAGCTTGAGTACATCATAAAAGTGAAAGAGAGAGAGAGAGAGAGGCAGACAGACGACAGACAGACAGAAGAGGGTTGGACTGCATGACTGAGGGCACCTCAGGAATGCCTGTTGGTTCCCCCATGGGATGGTTGTGAACTGGAAAGAAGCTACCTGCCCCTAACCCTACGTTGCCTCAAATGCCCTGCTTACTGTGTCACCACAGTGGGGCCTGGGCTGAGGGAAGTAGATTCCATAGTCTTGGTGGTTTATGTGAGTTTGTGTAACTATTGTGGTTTTGAGTAATTGTAGTGCGTGACCACCTCAATTACTCTCCCACCCCTTTTCACAACCAAGAAAGGTGTAGCCAGCCCAGGGGGAAAACGTTGCTGATACATATATAAAGTATCATGCTTATAATAGGCACTTGACAAATGTCAACTTATCCACTCCTACAGTTGCATCAGAAAAGATAAGAACTGCTTGTCATAGACATGCACAGAAACTTAAGACACTTTGCACAGATACACAGAAATTGGAGCTGCATGTTTTTTTTAAGAATCGTTAGAACAATCCAGTGATGTACAGCTCTGACGTACTGCTTTGCCACCAGGGGATAGGAGTGGAAGAAGGGACAAGAGTGAGTTATTAGTTATAGGGTCCAAAGTTGCAGTGACACAGGAGGAACAAGTTTTTGCAATCTAGTGTTCAACATCGTGACTATAGTTGACAATAACTCACTGTATATTTCAAAATTGCTAAAAAAAAAAAGCAAAATTCAGATGTTCTCATCACAAAAGATGATAAATATGTGAGATGACAGACATGTTAATTAGCATGATTTAATTATTCCACAGTATATACATAGGTCAAAATGTCACATTGGACTCCATAAGTATATATAATTATTTGTCAATCAAAAATTTTAATACAAAAAGTAAAAAAAAAAAAAAACTTAATTATTCCTATAAATAAGTGGAAAAAGCCTTGGGCAAAGATGCAAAAGGCTGGGACCATGGATTTAACCATGACCTTACTTAAACATTACCAGCAGAAGCTCAGTTAACCCCTTGCTTCTCGCTGGTCAGCCCCAATGATGAGTCACTCTTGTATTGTCCTGAGTTCAGCAGATCACCACAATGTGCTCTGCATTTTCTGGAAAGACCTAGTGAACAGAAGGCAAAAATCCTTTCTAAGTAAAGTGGAAGTTAAAAAATTATCCCTTCTTAAATTAGAAAAAAACTAAACCTTTTTTAAATTAACATTTTCCTTCATCTAAACTGGCCAAATATTAAAAACAGATTTGTAAAGGTGATCAAACAAAAACACTGTCAGAAAAGCATCAGAGAACACAGAGAGTTCAGAAACAGACATGTGAATTTAGAGTATGAATAAGAGAATGTTTCATACCAGCGGAGAAAAAAGGACTATTTAATGATTACGTTGGATACCTGGCAAAATATTTGAATAAAAAATTCCTTGCGTCCTTCATTATATCAAAATGAAATCCAGATGGAAAAAGATGGAAATGTAGGAAACGGAATCACAAGATAACAATGCTAGTTATTAATTGTAAGAAAACACTAGACACTCTGTGCTGGGCACAGTGCCTGATACTTTCAAGACACTCAATAAACATTCATAAAATCGATTAATGCAGTGCTTTTTATGTGCCAGATTCTCCATAGAGGAGTGTTTGACATGTTTTTTCTCATTTAATCCTCATAGCAGGGCTATGACACAGGATATAATGGTTCCCGTATTTTATGGATGAGGAACAGAAGCACAAAGAGATTAGATAACTCCATCGAGGACCACCCAGCTAAGAAGTGTGGGGATGACATTTGGACCCTGAAATTTGGACTCCAGGACCCTCTCTTGTTTTCTGTGTGTGTGTGTGTGTACACATGTGTGTGTGTTTCTGGTAGATTGCAGTTTTTATTTTTTTATTACGGAAAACCTTTAATATATACAAAGATGGAGAGAATGTACCATGGGTCCCTGTGGATGTACGTACCACCCTCCATTTAAAACAGCCCTCATGGCCAGTCCACTTCATCTGTATCCCCATGAGCTTGGCTCCATCTCAGGTCACTTTGGAACAGATCCCAGACTTCACTTCATGTGCAAATATCTCTACATGTGGCTCCAAAAGACACAGGCATCTTTCTTTGAACATAATCTCAGTTCCATCATCATTCTAACAAATAGCTATATTTTAATAGCAAATATTCAGTCAGTTTTCAAACTATCCTGCTTGTTTCACTTTTCTGGAGAGAGAGATTCATTTAGTGAAGTTATCTCACATGGTGCTCGATTCCCTTCTACCCCACAACTTCCCTCTTTTCCCTCCATTCTTGTGAATTATCTGTTGAAGAAGTCAGGTCACTGGACCGCAGTTTCCTGCTGTCTGGGTTCCACTGACCATGTCTGGTGCTGTCACCGAACATGTGCCTCCATCCCTGCATTTTCTGCAGACTGGCCGTCCAATTTGATTGAATCCATATGGTTTAGTTTATACTTACAGGATAATATATTTTTGAGGGGACAGAGTCTCACTCTGTCACCCAGCCTGGAATGCAGTGGCATGATCTTGGCTCACTGCAACGTCTGCCTCCCAGGTTCAAGCAATTCTCCTGCCTCAGCCTCCCGAGTAGCTGGGACTACAGGCACAAGCCACCATCCTCAGCTAATTTTTCCATTTTTAGTAGAGACAGGGTTTCACCATATTGGTCAGGCTGGTCTCGAACTCCTGACCTCAGGTGATCCACCTGCCTCAGTCTCCCAAAGTGCTGGGACTACAGGTGTGAGCCACTGGCACCCAGCCAAGAATAATTTTTTTAAACTGTGAGGGGAAAGAAGAGACTTCTCTGGCATGATGAAAGGAGAGGAGAAGTAAAAGGAAGAGGAGGAGGAGGTCAAGGAGGAGGATGAGGAGGAGGAGAAGGAGGCCGCAAAAGAGTGCCCCTTCTGTGGGGGCACAACTGATGGGCAGCTTCAACTTGCCTGAAATTCACACCACATTTGCCTCAGGGCCATGCTTCCCAGGGCTGCTCACAGCCAAGGACAGGAATGCAGGTCCCTTCCTGAGACAAAACACTCTGAGGGTGACTTGGTTGGAGTCCAAGTTGGCCTGGCTGAAACTTTCTTGGAACTGTGAGGCAGCCTGATGCTCTGTCTACTTACCCCTCTTTTACTGGGGCTGTATCTTATGGCCCTTCCCGTCCTCTCCAGCTCCTCCTCTTTCTCACTAACTCTCTCCATGCCTAATCCCATCTCAACATATGCTTCTCAGAAGGACTCAACCAACAAACCTCAAACCCTCCAGGTTTCACCTGTCAGATGGAAATGATGAACACAACTGATGATTAACACAGTGTGCCGAAGTTGGCATGCTTATCTACCATGATGGGGGTTATGAGTGGTTAAAGCCATTCTAAAGAACAGTTTAGCAACATGTCTCAACACTGTCAGTGGCTAACACTTTAACCCAAAATTCCGTATCTAAGATTTTAGTTTAAAAGGTACATAATAAAAAAGAAAATATATATTCATCTCAATTGATGAGAAAAAACATTTCGTAAAATTCACAGCCTTTCATGATTAAAAAATAAAAGCCTCTTAGCAAAATAGAAATGGAAGAGGACTTCCTTAACACAAAGAAGAGATGTCTTCAAGAAAAATGGCAGAGGGCAAGAACTGTGTCTGCTATGTACAAGGGCCTATCCCTGGCTCAAGGTCAGTACCTTAAAAGTCTGTATGGAATGAATGAAAGAAAAAGGGAATGATCTCTAACTGTGTTTTCAGCCCCATTTTCTGATCCCTCTTTGCATGCCTCTACTTCAGCTGAACAAAATGACTGGCACTTGCTATAGTAGTCTTAGAACTGCACTTTAGTGAGCTGGGCGCGGTGGCTCATGCCTATAATCCCAGGACTTTGGGAGGCCAAGGTGGGCAGACCACCTGAGGTCAGGAGTTTGAGACCAGCCTGGCCAAATGATGAAACCCTGCCTTTACTAAAAATACAAAAATAAATGAGCTGGGCTTGGTGGTGTGCACCTGTAGTCCCAGCTACTTGGGAGGCTGACGCAGAAGAATCGTTTGAACCTGGGAGGCAGAGGTTGCAGTGAACTGAGTTTGCACAACTGCACTCCAGTCTGGACAACAGACCAAGACTCTGTCTCAAAAACAACAAACAAACAAACAAACAAAAAACCCTGCACTTTATTGAGCATCTGTGTGCTGAGTTTAAAGTTGAGCATCTGACAAATGTCTTTTTTTTTTTTTTGAGATGGAGTTTCATTCTGTTGCCAGGCTGGCTGGAGTGCAGTGGTGTAATCTCCACTCACTGCAACCTCCGCCTCCCAGGTTCAAGCGATTGTCCTGCCTCAGCTTCCCTCGTAGCTGGGACTACAGGCACGCGCCACCACGCCTAACTAATTTTTGTATTTTTAGTAGAGATGGGATTTCACTACGTTATTTGTATTAAAAAAACTAATTTTTGTATTTTTAGTAGAGACGGGATTTTACTACGTTGGCCAGAAAGGCCTCAATCTCCTGACCTCGTAATCCGTATGCCTCAGCATCCCAAATTGCTGGGACCATAGGCATGAGCCACCACACACAGCGAGAATGATGTCATTTCTAATGGTCACTACAACCCTGAAAAGTGGAGAGAGAACCCCATTTTACAGAATAGGAAAGTGAGGCTCATGGATGCCAATAGTCCACTCATGGACACAGCTAACAAGAGGCAGCACTTGGATTTAAACCCATGTGACTGCTGTGAGGGCCTGTGCTCGCTCCTCCCTATCACAGGGCCTCTCTGGGGCAGCACTAGGATATATGAAGACCTCGTCCTTAACCTTGCTACTTGATCTGAAAAATGACACTGTCCAGCCTACTTCTCCTGGGTCTGCGTGTGTATTATTCTCCTCTGCATCTCATGTGCCAGCATCAGTCTGCCCCGTGTGAGAGACCCTGCAGCCACCCTTGAGAGTCTAACCAGTGTTAGTACCAGCAGTTGGAGCTGCAGACAGGATGGAAGGGACACACTGTGAAAAGTGAAACGTGCATTTTCAACAGGCTTCTCCAAGATCATGGCCTCAGGCCTCTGTTCCCCACACCCTCCTGGAAATGGTTTAATCAGAGCCTGGAGCCACAGAACCTACATCTTCATTATAGCCCTGGGAAACAAGGCGCCAGGCCCTCTGGAGCAGCCTGCCCGAGCGCAGCATGTCTTCTGCTGATGCTGATTTCAGCCATTCAGCCTCAGCCACCTTGACAGTATCGATAATAATTTGCAGGGGGTAGGGAAGATCCAGTTTGCAGAATTTTAGAGGCTGGAGAGCCCTCTGGCTTTGCTAGTTGTCTTCTAATCCAAGTTCCTTTAAAAATATTAGTAGGTTCATTAAAACCAGCAAGAACAAGAAAACCACGCTGTTATCTGAAAGGCCAAGTGCTTTCCCAGGTGACATACTTGGCCAGAGGCATAGTTTTGGATGGAAGTCACGGATTCTGTCTCCTATCTGATGCTCCTTAGATCCTGTCCAGATCCTTAGGGACATGACTGCCCCTTAGGGTCCCTTCCCATCCTAAGGGTGCAGGTTGTGGCTAAGAGCATATTGTGGTCTCAGCCCAGCTCTGCTAATTGCCAGATGTGTGGTCCTAAGCAAGCTAAGAATCTCTTTGTGCCTTAGTTTTCTCATCTGCAAGATAAAGATGATAAAAAGTGATACCAATCTAGTGGAGTTGCTGGGAGGGTTTTACATTAACATATACAGATAAAGTTTTAAACATACTGCCCAGTACACAATAAGCACTCCATAAATATTGGTGATTGCTATATGAATTGGAAACCTTAGGTCAATAAGCCATTGTGGTACCTTTCTCAGGAGTGAAGTTAAAATGATTTGTACCCAGTTTATAGTGACTCTTGAATGAGTGAATACATGAATAAATAAACAGATAAATGATGAGTGAGTCAAAATACTTCTGAATGATAGTTAATGGCTTTGATATTTTTCCATAGGACATGTCCATTGAACAGAATTTCCTCACTTAAAGTTACTAACAGTGCCCTCAGAGACCGTGGCTTCCCAATAAGATAGATATTTAGGTACAGGAGCTTTGCTGGGTGATTAGATCTCCAAATTAAAATAATCTTCTCAGCCACAAAGATATCAGGCTCTTCCATGTTCCAGTACAGGCTAATTGAGGCTTTGTTTCAGGAGAAGAGGGAATCCCAGCTATGACTGACATTCATTTAGGCTCACAAGATGGCTTGTCAGTTGACGAGGAGTTGGAGCGTAGGAGTGAAAGTTAATGACACAGAGAAACAGAAATAGATGGGGGAAGGTAAAATTATCTCTAGTTTCGGCATTTTCTGCTCTGCCAGGAGCACAGTTAAATTCATATCATCTTAGGATGCCAGAGATGAGGTTTGCCTTGGAATTGCATTCATTCTGTCACCATGTAGCAAGCATTATGTGCGAGGTGCTGGGCCTGAGGGTGGCAATGCAAGGTGCCCCAGGTCAGCCCAGCTCCTGCCCTGAGTCATGGAGAAGGGAGGGAGACAATGACCTAACATTTCAGAGTGCCCCGATAGACACTTGTGAACTGGGTTCTTATGGATATAAGAGGGGGAGATGGCTCTATTAGACCTTCCTTTCAGGGTCAGGGAGACTGTGAAGGGGAGGGGACACTTGAGCTGGGGCTTCAGTGGATGAAGAGAAGCTTGCCAACTAGAAAAGTTGGAAGGCCCCCTAACAGAGGCAGCAGCAGGTGCAAAGGCTGGGGCTGTCCAGGAACCTCCAACCTTTGTCATGGCTGCAGCAGTAGTGCAAGGGTGTCAGGGAGGGGTGGGAGAGGCTACAAAGAACGTAAACTCTTTTCTGGCACCGTTGCAAGGCTGAGTAGGGGAAGTTACAATGGGACCAACCCATCCCCTCATTTTCACAGAGGAAGAAAACGAGGCCCCTGGACATGGACATAAGGTGACTCCCCCAGAGCCACAAAACAGGTCCAAGTTAGGGATCTCTAAATGCCCCATTCTGATCCTTTTCACCCCCCTCTATTGTCCCCTCTAAACCTAGGAATTGAAAACAATTGTAACATGAAACAAAATCTACTCAGAGAGAGGCAACATAAGAATAAAGATTTCTGGTTAAGACTGTTTGAAATTGAGTTTCTGTTCTACTTAACAGCTCAGAAACTCAGCTCAGTCATTTGTAAAGTAGAGAAGGTTATATTTTCCCACGTAGGACTACATGAGACAGAAATTGTGAAGACACACAGCCTAGTGCTTGGAAAGCAGGCAGAGAACAGCCAGTAGCTGCCATAACCATTCATGGGCTGAGATCTTATTGGTGCCCATTGGTAAGTGGGAGTCCCAACTCAGCTCAGAAAATAAATCTGTAGACTGGTGGTATTTTCTTGGAAAATCTTCAAGAAAAGGTGCACGTCCCTGTGTTAATGGTTTCCTTTGACTTACCCATCCCTCTCTTAGCCAAACTAGTGCAGGGCCACCTGGGATTTCTTTCCTAATGCAAACTTGCCTGAACAACATTGGTGTTCTAAGCAGCTTTGGTTCTCTGAAATGATTACCCATAGTTATTTGGGGCACTAATTTGCATGTAGTGTTTATTGCATTTTGAAATGGTTCTTTTGTTTTCAGCCCAGCAGACATAGTGGAGGAAAAGTGTGGGAAGGAGTGTAATGTATTTTAATTTGGGGGTAGTGAACAATCTTAAACGATGCCCTGAGATGGATGTGTCTTTGAAGCTGGGAATGCACTTGGGTGAGAAAACCGGGAACCATCCCTGCAAAGTATGCATTTCAATAGCACACTGCGTCTTTTTTTTTTTTTTTTTTTTTGAGATGGAGTCTCGCTCTGTCGCCCAGGCTGGAGTTCAGTGGCGCAATCTCAGCTCACTGCAACCTCTGCCTCCCGGGTTCAAGTGATTTTCCTGCCTCAGCCTCCTGAGTAGCTAGGACCACAGGTTCATGCTACCACACCAGCTAATTTTTTTGTATTTTTAGTAGAGATGGAGTTTTACTGTGTTAGCCAGGATGGTCCCATCTCCTGATCTCGTGATCCACCCACCTCGGCCTCCCAAAGTGCTGGGATTACAGGCGTAAGCCACCATGCCCAGCCCACACCGAATCTTTTAAACAAAGAGTCTTGGATGGCATATGATTGTCAAACCAAACAGGTAAAGGGGAGAAAAAGGTACTTAATTAAATTGCACAATTAAAGAACAGTAGTCTATGCCTCATCTTATAACAACTAAGTCCGGGTGAGTCAGCCTCACTCTATGGAGTAAAACGCAAAGCCCTTTCACCACACTCTTCTTTGTTGCCTCTTAGCAGCAGGTGACCTGGTTGTCTGTTCTACCTCCTTGACATTCTCTCCTACCCTGACTTCCAAAGGTCTCTACTCCCTTGGGTCCCCTGCTTCTTTCTGACCACCTTCTCCTGCCCTGAAAGTCTGTGTGTCCCCAGGGTCAGTCCGAGGACCCTTCTCTTTGCTGTTTCTTTTTCCCTTCTTAGGAATCTGTCATTCCTTGCCATGCTGTCTCCAGGAGTGAGACCCTGTCTCAAAAAAAAAAAAAAAAAAAAAAAAAAAAAAGAATGACCCAATGCATATGATCAGCTTTCACACCTGACTCTTGGTAGGCTGTCCCAGGCAGAGCTCTCTTGGCTATAATGAAAACCTGTTGATATGGTTAGGCTTTGTGTCCCCACTCAAGTCTTATTTGAATTGTAATCCCCATAATCCCCATGTGTCAAGGGAGGCACCAGGTGGGAGCGGTTGAATCACAGGGTGGTTTCCCCAGTGCTGTTCTTGTGGTAGTGAGTGAGCTCTCACGAGATCTAATGGTTTTACAGGGAGCTCCTCCCGCTTTGCTCAGCACTTTTTCCGGCTGCCTGGTGAAGAAAGTGTCTTTCTTCTCCTTTGCCTTCTGCCATGATTGTAAGTTTCCTGAGGGGTCCCCAGCCATGCTGAACTGGGAGTCAATTAAACCTCTTTCCTTTATAAATTACCCAGTCTTGGACAGTTATTTATAGCAGTATGAAAACAGACTAATACGCCAGTTATCCAGCCCCAGTAAACGGAAAGGTCATTGAATGCAGTTAGCACCTTCCTTACTTAAAGCACAGAGCTTCAGGAAACACAGAAGAGTCTCTGGCTTCTTCCAGCCCCTTTTTTCTAGGGCCTCACGGCCTTCCAGTCTGGCATATCTCACAGCCCGTGTACCCTCTTGTTTCTGCAGACCGACTACTCAATCTGTCATGGTTCTGGCTTAACAAGACACCACCTCCAACTACAGCCCTCCAGATCTTCTTGTTGAATGGCTACCACCTCTGACCTCTGTGACTCAGTTCCTCTTATTGAGAGCTTCATTGACTCGGCCCAGCCCACAAACAAGCCAGTCTTGAGTCATCTGGTCATGCTTGGTCCAATTGGCTATGGCAGGGTTGAGGTCATATGACTGCTCTTTGCAGAGGAAGTGAGCAGAGCTGGTTAAGTCAGAAGGGGAAGTTGGGTGTGGGAGGCAAACTAATTGATCTGTCTACTCTCCAGGCTTTTGATGAATGTTCCATTCCAGAATGTTACTTTGAAACCTGGGAAGAAGGACTGCCCTGTTCTTGGGATTGACATTTGTTTCTCTGAATCAGGAGTTTATGGCTGGATTTCCTTTTCTATCTTCTGTTTTCTTGTGTCTGAAATGCTAAGAGACTGGGAGTAGGAATAAAAGGTAGAGAATTATGACTTCGACTTTGGCTCTTGCGCAGTCTCTGATGTAATGCTATGTGCTAGGGGCTTGAATACCTTCTCCTGTCCCTGCTGTGCCACTTCCCAGCTGGTGGGACCCTGGCCTGGTCACCTACCCACCCTGATTAAACTGCATGATAATGTATTGAATTAAATGATAAGGTCTGTTCTAGCCAGCATGAATTCTGTCCTCACTCAGTCAACAGTCAATAAACATTTATTTTTATTACATGTGTGATAATGAAGGCTCTCTCCCTCCAGCAGTGCAGAGAAGCAAAAGCAGGGGCTGGCATTTGCTGATTTCTTAGGCTATTTCCAGCCCTCACATTGACTATTTTTCAGCTATCACTGCCCCCAAACTGGATTAATGTCACTCTGTAAGAAATAACTAAAGAACAAGAGGGCAAGTGTGAGAGAACACATAAGACAAGGCTGCTTTCCAGGAGGGAAATGGAAATGCCAAGAATGCAATTGTCACCAGAGAAGAACAGGGCCTGCCCAGGAGGACAGGAGGCTTAAATCTCTCCCACTTTGAAACTCTTCCCGGAGCTCTCTCTAGTTGGGAGAGGGAGAGAGAAGTTATGGGAAGAGGGTTGACAGAGCCCCATCTCTGAGCTGGCCTGTGCTCGCCTGATGAGGAATCAGACATACCAAGTTCAAGACTTGGCTCTATAACCCCAGGGCAAATTGTCTAAACTGTTCTCTCTGCTTTCTTGGCTGAAAATGGGAGATTAAATACCTTTCTCCAACGGTCACTGTGAAGAATGTATGATGCTATATATGGAGATCATGCCAACACAGTACCTATTCAAGAGGCATGAGCTTCCTTCCCCTCAATCTGGGAGGCCCATCAATCTCAGAGCTGACGGAACACAGCGACCATCCATTTAATCTTGCAGAGAAGGAAACTGAGGCTCAGACAGGGAATGACTCTTGCCCGAGCAATGATTAGGGCCTTGCTGCTGACTGCACAACTGGGTTTCCCTAATCACAAGTCCTGTGGGCCAGGCTGGTGGGATCTTGTGCCTGTGGATGAATGCCAGCACCCTAAAATGGACTGTTAACAGAATCAGTGACCTAACCCTCATTCAAATCTAGCAGACGCTGCAGAAACCCTGAGCAGTTGCTCGATGTTTGGGGGTTTGTGGTATTGAGCATGAACTTCTGGAAGCCCCCATTGAGTACAGACACTGTGGGGATCCCAAGCCACAGCAGAGACAGGACCTGAAGATACTCCCAGAAAACTCATCAGGGTAATGGGGAGACGGAGGGATGGGCCACCTAGTTCTGAGGATCCATTCCACGCCAACTGCCTTCACTATGGCAAAGACTCAACCACTGAGTAGATTCCTCTTGTATCTGCCTGCTCAGCATCCATTCCATTCATTTTAGTGACAGCACCCCAGATTTCCTTGGAGAACCAACCCTCCCCATTCTTAAATCCCAGATTTAGTTTTCCGACTGTCACTCTGTTCTCCAATCCTCCTCTCCAGGGATGGGCATAGCAACATGGCTAGCTGGCCAATCAGAGTATGACATTCCCCTCTGGCTACAGTGATTGGTTCAGAAATGGGCACATGACCCAGGCCAGACCAATTAGAGCTAATGAAATTTAACAGGTATGCAAATTACTGACAAAGAAACCCTCTGCCTTTTCCCTGGTGAAAGGATAGGGTGTAAGCCTGGAACTGCCACCAAAAAGAGGTAGCCTGTCAGTGACCAGGGCCTCCACAGAAATGCAGGTTGGGAGGCCTGTGTGGGTATAGCATGGGGCAGCAAAGCTTCAGAGATCAGAAACTGATCTCCCAGCTCTTGGTGGCTCTTGGAATGGAACCGGACCCTGTCTTTGGGGCTGACTCCAGCTTTGTTCCAGAAGGTACAATATTGTGGTCATTTTGGTGCTGCAGATAATTGAAAGGACAGCGTTTACTCCCAGTGTTCTTGGAGCAGCGCTGAATAATCCCAATGCAGTGACTGCTCTGTGTAAAAATGTCAAAGACTGTCGTTACAGTGGGCAGGGTGATCCCTGCAGACATAATTAAGGTGTGAGCAGTGATGGGCTGGGAGATGCACCTTCTGGAACCCTCTTCAGGGAAGGACCTGTAGCCCAGGGACAGCTTCACAGGGAACCCAATTGCTGCCATGAACCAATGCTTCCTCTAGTAGAATCCAGTGAGAGAATTAGAGAATTGTGGTGAGGGGAGCACAAAAAACAAAGGTTGTAGCAAAGGATGCTACCACCTGGTACAACTCGGGGCTAAAAGGAGGAAATGTCCATGGGGCACTCCCCTCTTTCCCTCCAAGTAGAGTCAAGGCCAAGGAACATCAGGAACAGCAAGATCTCACACTGATATTTATATGCTTCTTTTAAAATAATTTCTGTATGTTGCCCTCAAAACTCAGAAAAGTCTCTTAATTCAACAGCCTCAAGCTAACTGTGCTTGTGGTGCCTCTGGTCCATGTTTGGACTGGAAATTGAAGGTACAGCTCCCTGGAGGCCATTCAAAGCTGTCCAGAGGTGATAGGAGGAGGTCAGAGCAGCAGCTGGAGTGAGAGATGACACCCTGCAGTCAGGACAGCTGGTACCCGGATCCCTTGGCTCGGGACTTGCTTCCTGTGGTCTTACCCTGGAGGGCCTCTGGCTAAGGAACTGTGGGCTTAAGGGGAGAAGCAACTTCCCTGAAAACTGGGATTTGAGGACATTAGAGTGACCCCGGACTTAGGACATGTTTGCTGACTAGCCCACAGGAAAGATGGCTGAGGGAGGGGGGATAAAAACAACAACTCCTCACAACAGGCCATGGGGGAGGAGGATCACCCTGGGGGAGGGGCTTGCTGTGTGCTGCACCCTGGGGAGAGGAGAGCAGGAGAGGGGAGGGGAGGAGAGGGGAGAGGAGGGGAGGGACCTTTCCCTGGTCTGCTCCAGCACAGCGCAGGACCTAGAGGACTTCTAGATGGTGAGACTGAAGCTGGCTGTGCTGGGAGATTCCCACCATGTACCCTGAAGGAAAGGGCAGGACTGAGCTGTCATTCCTTTAGGCTGCAGGCCCAGGAGTGGGACCTACAACCAAGGCTCCTGGCTCCCCACCCTTTCTGCAGCCCCAGGGGCCTGGTGCAGCCTCTCAGTCACTCTCAGGACAAAGGATCTTGCTGAATGCAGAGTCTTCAAGGAATAAAATCAAGGATTTTTAAGCCTGTGGTCAAAGCGTCACATCAATGTAGCACAGTGAAGGGGGGTTGCTCCATTTCCCACATGGGAGTATTGAGGTGCAGAGACATAGAGAGGTGCCCAGGATCACAAACAGAGCAAGTAGCAGAGCTCCTTGAGCTCTCCCTCGGCCCCCAGGCTGTCACAAAGCTCCTGCTTGCTGTATTTCTGCCCCAGTCTCCCATTAAAGCTGTGAGCACAGTCTAAGCCCATTTGCAGAATGCAGCTGATGCCATGTGAGTGATGGGAGCTCCAGCCCAGCCTTAATAGACATTTTCTTATTCAGTGACTGTTCCCTCTCCAGGGAGCCAGTGGGGCTGTTAGGGCTCTCACTGCAGTGTTTACAAGATGAAGGGGACCAGCCGGGAGCTGCAGAGGAGCGGAAGGGAAAGGCCTGAAACAGAAAGAGCAGGGTCAGAACTGGGGCATGGTAGGAAAGAGGTGGGTGGTCGGGTGGAGTGACGAGCTTCAGGAGCACCCCTGCCCTCCCAGCCTGGGACAGAGTCCTTGGCTCAGACTCTATCTCAGGAGAGAGAGGGCGGGGGGAATTGCAGTGCACCTGTTTGCGGGAGACACTGAGGACAGAGCCACCACACAGAGCCTCTCTTCAGTTTTTGCCATCACAGCCACACAGGGAAACCCACATAAAGATCTTTTTGGAGATGAGAAAGCTGAGAGTCAGCGAGGGTAAGCAACCTGTCCAAGACCACACAGTGTGCCTGGAATAAGGACCCGTGCTCACCTGCTCCGGGGGCTGAAAGCCAGGCCTCTGCCCTTTGGGTCCAGCATCTCCACCAGCAATCAGGCAGGGCAGCCAGGAAGGGTCCTCTGTGGGCTCTCCTCTCTTTAGCTCCTGGGGAAGACTGGCATTTTGACCTGGGGACCGAACCACTTTCAGTGTTCCAAGAAGCCCTGTGCCTTACAAAGATAACAAAGCAGATATTTGCCTCCCTTGGTTCAGTGCCCTGTGTGCAGAATCCACTGGCAGGAACCCTGGAGGGGAAGGGGCTGAATGAGGGGGTGTAAGCAACCAATCCCACCCCAACGTCCGGTGGCAGGTGCTATTGTTTTCCTCATTTTGCGACATGAAACCGAAGGCTGTCACAGCAGAACTGTGTCCCCAGCAAGTGTGGCACCAGAGCCTGCTCTAACTACTGCCTCCCTTCACCTCGGCTGGTGCAGTCCTCAGCACAGAGGAGACTTGCCAGGCATGTTTGATGAATGACTGAATGATGCTTGGGCGATGCCTTATTAATCCATGAGCTCCCAAAACAGGGAACAGAGTCCTCTGCACACGTGTCTCCATGGCTAGCCTCACGCACGTGGTATGCATCTGCGTAGGCTGACGAACCACTCTCCTGGGATCTCTGCCATAGCATGTGGCTTCGGTTTTCCTGCCTCTTCCCTTCTCTAGTGACAGGGTGATCTGATCTGATCATTTGCTTCTATGAATTTGGGGTTGGAATTGCAAAGACCAGGTGGCCACAAGGCCACAACACCACAAGGTGTTTCTGATTACGGAGCTGGGGAAGCTCTCTGGAGTCACTGAAATTAGATGAACAAAGGCTTAGCTTTCTGGGACAGGAGAGAGTAACCAGCCACAGCTCCCCTGAGGGCAGGCAGGGGTCCGCAGGGCTGGGAAGAGAGGGCAGAGCCTGATTTATTTTTGCTTCTGAAGCGCCCATGGATAAGACGGCCCGTTCTTTTAGTCATTCTGCCTGAATGGGGTGAAGCTGAGGCAGGCCACTTTCCCCAACTCCTCCAAGAAGGCTGAAATGTTGGTGGAATTTTCTTCCTTTAACGGACAAAGAGGGGCATATTAGTTTTCTGTGGTTGTTGTAACAATTCACTACAAGCTGAGTGGTTTAAAACAACAAAATTTATTCTCTCAAGTTCTGGAAGCCATCAGTCCAAAATCAAGAAAGAACCTGTTTCTTGCTTCCCCCAGTTTCTGGTGGCTGCGGGCATTCCTTGGCTTGAGGTCACATCACTCCAATCTCCACCTTCTTCTTCACCTCACCTCCTTGTGTGTGTGTGTGTGTGCGTGCATGTGTGCATGTGTGCATTGTGTGTACATGTGTGCGTATGCACCCTCCTTCAAGAGGCTCAGAGTCCAGGGTGGAAGTCCAACCAGTATATACTCAATGACCATCGTTTGCATTATTCCATGAAGCAAATCACTACAAAGCTGTGTCAGGCACATTCTGTGGTCAGAATGTGTGGCTGGTGGGGTGGCTCATGGTAGTAAGGGGTGAATTCTGCCTGGAAGATCAGGGCAGGCTGCTCCACAAAGGGGGCCTTTGAGCCTGGTCTCGGAGGAAGAAGGGGAGTCCAAGAAGGAGAATTGACCAATGGAAGAGAGCAGGCCCAGGGTTGTTTCTGGAAGGTCAGCAGTCCTGTGTGGCCAGGCAGAGCGCAGGCTCATTGGATGAGAGGACATATTTGGAGGGGTTGGGCTTCAAATCGTGGACAGGGGGCATTGCAAAGGCCCTCCCTCTCCTTCCTCCACCTTGCAGCCTTGGCACAAGTGTGATCTCTGCTGCATTAACCTGGATGCATCCTTCACCCCTCAAACATGACTTCCTCAGAAAGACCTTATCCAGGCTACCCAGACACCAGCACTCCCCTGTGATTTATACCCATGGCACCCCATGTTTGTCTTTCCCAGCATTTATCTCATTTGTACACACGTGAGAGGCAGTCCAGCTTAATGCATAAGAGTGGACACTGGATCAAGACTCCCAGAGCACACCTGGCCCCCACCACCTACCAGACAGGTGATGTGCGGGGCTGCATCATTGCCCTGGTTCCTCACCCATCCCTGCTTACTCTTACCATGCCAGTTTGCAGTACCATTCCCCCGTAGGCAGGGCTTGCTACCTGCCTCTGTGTTTGGCCACTTGCTTTGCTTTAACCAGTGGAATTAGGGGGGAAATGATAGGGTACCAGCTCCGAACCTACTGCTTGCTCTCTTGTACTTCTGCCATCCCTATAAAAAGGACATGCCTGGACAGGACTGCTGCTTTCGGAAGAGGAAAAGAGGCATGTGGAGCAGAGCCAAGCCCCCACTGGCCATGGGCACAGGGATGAGAACAGGAGAACCACCTTGCCTGGAGCCCAGCCTGGATCAGAGCCGATACTCAGCCAACAGCTTGTGAGAACCAATACATGGCTGTTTTAAGGCACTAACTTTTGGGACTGGATTATTATGTGGCTATAGCTAATTGATACAGGAGACCTTGAGTAAGTCAATCCATCTATGCCCCCATTTTCTTTTTTGTGGGGGAATGAATAGTACCTGCCTCATGTGATTTGTATAAGGATCAGATGAGTTAACAATTATATAGCACTTAGGTGCCTATATACACATTTGTTTAATAAAGTAAACATCTTTGTGTTTATTTGAATAATGCTTGTCTCCCCAACAAGACTCAATGACTGTTTTCTCATAACGTCTCCAGTGACTCCTACAATGCTTGGTCCATAGAAGGCATTCAATAAATGCCTGCTGCATAGACAGTGGACTTTCCCAACACACATATAAATTATAAGAGCAAACATGAAATTTCCTTTTTTAAAAAAAAATGCCGTTTAATGAGCCCTCACCATGTGCCAGGCACGATGTGAAACAACTTAGGTAGAAGCAGGTGGAATTTTTATGCTCATTGTAGAGACAAGAAAACTGAGGTTCAAGGTTAAGTAACTTGGCTGCAGTCACACAGCTGGGAAGCAGCAGAACTAAGATTTGACCCCAGTCTGAGTTCCTGTGTTCTTTCTTCCACCCCAGCATGCCTCCCTGTGTGCAGATGGCAAATCAAAGCCAAGATTATCTCCCACTGTGAGAAAGGGCTGCAGGTAATAAGGAAAGGGTCAAGTTCCCAAAATGGCAGGCTCAGCCTGCAATGGGAAGCGGGCCCTCAGAAGGGAATCTGTAATTAGATGAATTCAGCTTCCTTTTGTGGGAGCGTCTGATTGATGCTGTCACTGCAGGAGGAAGCCCAGTGTCAGCATATTCTCCAGGGGAATGAGCTGGCCTCTCCCCTAGTCGCCAGCTCCATTTTCCGAAGGTGGTTTATTGGAGTTTGCTCCCTGAGGGCCACTTGGTGAGCAGAACATGAAGGCAATAGCAAGATGCTTATGTGGAGGTTTACTTTCTTGGACAGGCGTTGGAAGGGTTGGGAAGCCCATCTGAGTAAGCAGGTCTGGGCAGCCTGGGACTCCTGGGGCTCATATGCTCTGAGCTGCTGAGGGAAGCTGTCGGCACCTCCTCGGTGGACCCGCTGTGAGGCCAAAACAAGAAAGGGCCTTCTGTGACCTCCCTGACTGCTGCTGCAGCCATCCCCCACCCACTAGGAGCTTCACATTCTCCCCCTGAGCCCCCTGAAAGGTGGGGGAACGGGAGGACATGAAGCACAGCACCAGGAGCCATGGATCTAGCAGCCTGGTGTCAGGTGCATTCTACCAGCTGTGCAGACCGTGAACACAGTGTGTCTGAGCCTGAGTTTCCCTGTGTGGAAATTAAGAACTCTGACTGCTCTGGAAATCATAGTTCAGTACCCTAAAGAATAAAAATATGCATTTATTCAATACCTTCTACATTCTAGGTCCAGGGCAGTGCGCTTTATATATATGATCTCATGCAATCATTTTAAAAACCCAGTGAGAGGTTGTAGGATTGATTTGCTTTTTATTTACAAATGATAAAACTAAATCTCAGGAAATTAAATGAAAGTTCCTAGGAGAAATACCTAATGTAGCTGACGGGGTGATAGATGCAGCAAACCACCATGGTACACGTATACCTATGTAACAAACCTGCACATTCTGCACATATACCCCAGAATTTAAAGTATAATAATTTTTTAAAAGTTGCTTACAGTTTCACCTGGTCAAACTTTGGAATGTCCACTCGGCATCATTTCCACCTTTCTACTTCCTAACAGAATCCCAATTTTATCCATGTAATTTTCTGTCCCCACAGGGGAAAGGTGACCACATCCCTGGCTCCAGAATTCAGTCTCACCACCTCCAACAAGCAACACCTGTTGTTTAGTAGCTATGCTGCTTGTCCATGGGTGAGCACATGACTTGTGGCGGGGGGACAGGGTCTCCTGAGCTAATGATGTTGTTCTGTGTGTAACCTTGGTTTCTAGGCAGCAATCTAATGAGTATGAAGGGAGCCACCCTTAGTATGAAGCCAGTGTGAAGCAGAGATGGAAGATGTGGAGTCTCTGATGACATTACTGAGCCATTGAACCAACCACTCCTGAAGCTTGCCCTCCCTCTAGATTTCCTGGGTAGTCAGATAAGCAATTTCTTTATTTTTCAGTCTAGTTTGAGTCTATTTAAATCACCCTGAAAGATGCAATTAATAAATGTCAGACATGAGGTAAACTTTCATCGGTTCAACTTTTTAAAAAAAATTATACTGTAAGTTCTGGGGTACATGTGCAGATCGTGCAATTTTGTTACATAGGTATACATGTGCCATGGGTTTGCTGCATCCATCCCCCTGTCATCTACATTAGGCATTTCTCCAGTTTGAATACTAGCTTTGTAAAATGAATTGAGAAGTGTTCCCTTCTCTTCTGTTTTTAGGAAAAGTTTTACATAGAATTGGTGTTAATTCTTCTTTAAATCTTTAATAGCATTCTCTACTGAAACATCCAGATGTTTCATCTTCAGGGAAACATCTGGAGATGTTGGGGGCAGTTTTAAAATTATAAATATAATTTCCTTAATATTTATAGGTATACCCAAATTATTTTTTTCATATTGGGTGAATAGTGGTTATTTGTGGGTTTTTGAGGAATTGGTCTGATAAACCTGAGTTTTAAAATGTATGTGTGCAGAGTTCAAAGTATTTTCTTCTTATCCTTTTGATGCCTACAGGGTCTACAGTGACATTTTCTGTTTCATTCCTATTATTGCTAACTTGTGTCGTCTTTGTTTTTGTTTTAGTTTTTTGTTTGTTTGGTCAGTCTTGCTACCGGTTTGTCAATTTTATGGATCTTTTCAAAGAACCAGCTCTTTATTAGTTTTTCTCTATTGTTTTCTGTTTCATTGATCGTTGTTCTTTTATTTATCATTTTATTCTTTTTCCTCACTTTGGGATTATTTTGGTCTTATTTTTCTAGTTTCTCGAGGTTGGAGCTTAGATAATTGATTTGAGACTTTTCTTTTTTTCTAGAGTGTGAACTCTCTGCTAAATGTGTCCCTCTCAACACTGCTTTAGCTGTGTCCAACAATTTTTTAAGGTTATATTTTCACTTCCATTCTTTTCAATTTAATTTTTTTCATTTTCTTTAAAACTTCCTTTTTGAACCATGAATTGTTTAGAGGTATGCTGTTTAGTTTCCAAATGTTTAGAGATTTTATCTGTTATCTTTTTGTAATTTACATCCAGTTTAATTCCATTGGGTTGAAGAACATACTCTGCATATTTTTATTTCTTTTAAATGTGTTGAGGTTTATTTTACAGCCCAGGCTATGGTCGATCTTGGTATATGTTCTTTAAGCATGTGAAGAAGATGCATATTTTGCTTTTGTTGGGTGGTGTGTTCTACAAATGCCAATTAGATTCTGTTGGTTGACTGTGTTGAGTTTTTGCATATTCTTGAGGGTTTTATTTCTAGTTCTATCAATTGTTCAGAAATGTTGTTGAATTCTTCAACTATAACTATGAATTGTCTCTTTCTTATTTCAGTTCTATCGGTTTTTGCTTCACATGTTTTACAGCTCTGTTGCTTGAAACACACACATTTAGAATTACTATTTCTTCTTGGTAAATTGACATCATTATATAATATCCCTTGCTAGCTCAGATAATTTTCTTTGAAGTCTACTTTACCTTACATTAATATAGCTATTCCTGCTTTCCTCTGATTAATGTTTGCATGGATATATATTTTTTCTGTCATTTTACTTTTAACCTGCCTTTATCATTATGCTTGAAGTGAATTTCTTGTAAGAAGAATATAGTTGAGTCACGTTATTAATCTCTGTCTTTCAATGAATGTGTTTAGGCAGTTTATTATATATTGAGTGTAATGATTTACATGATAGGCCTTAAGTCATATTTTTCTGTTTGTTCTCTCTGTTTTGTCCTTGCCTTCTGGTGGGTTATATGGATTTTTTTTAGATTTACAAAGATTTAGAGTTTTGATTTATCTATAGTGTTTTTTAGTGCATGACTTTGTGTAGGTTTTTTTCAGTTATTGCTCCAGATGTACTTTACATACACAATTTATTACACTCTACTCTTTATCATTTTTGGAATTTGAATAAAGAATGATACCTCACTTCCCATAATGACCCCTTACTCTCCCCCATGTATAATATAATTGTATTAGTCCATTTTCACACTGCTATAAAGAAATACCTGAGACTAGACAATTTATTTAAAAAAAAAGAGGTTTAACTGACTCAGAGTTCTGCATGGCTGGGGAGGCCTCAGGAAACTTATAGTCATGGCAGAAGGTAAAGGAGAAGCAGGCAGCTTCTTCACAAGGTGGCAGGAGAAAGAGAATGCACAGGGGAAACTGCCACTTTTAAACCATCAGATCTCATGAGACCTCAGTCACTATCAATATCACAAGGATAGCATGGGGGAACTACACTCATGATCCAATCGCCTCCCACCAGGTTTCTCCCTTATCACGTGCAGATTACAATTAGACATAAGATTTGGGTGGGGAGACACAGCAAACTAGATCAATAATTTCTTCTACATACATTTAGAATGACATCAGACAATGCTAGAGTTTTTGCTTCAAACATCAAACACAGTTCAGAAAACCAAAGAAGAGAAAGACCACCTATCGTATTTACCCATATTTTCACTTAGCCATGTTCTTTCTTCCCTCCAATGTTCCAAGATTTCTTTTTTTATTGTTTCTTTTCTTTTTAGAGAACTGTCTTTAGCCATTATTTAAGGCAGGTCTACTGATGACAAATTCTCTTAATTTTCTTTCATCTGAAAATGTCTTAATTTCTCATTTACTCCTGAAGAATATTTTCACTAGATGTAGGATTCTGGATTAACAGTGCTTTGCTCTCAGCACTTGAAAATATTGTGCTGCTTCCTTCTGGTTTCCATATTTTCTAACGAGAAATTCACTGTTATTCTATTTGTTTTTCTCTTATAGGTAAGATATTGTCTTTCTCTGGCTGCTTTTAAAGATTTTTTTTCATGTTTTTGGTTTTCAGAAATTTAAATATTATGTGTCTGGGTATGGATTTCTTTGGGCTTATCCTGTTTGAGATTTGCTTAGCATTTTGAATTTGTAGGTTTGTATGTCTTGCCAACTTTGAGGAGTTTTAGCCATTACTATTCCTTTAACTACTTTTTCAGCACAATTCTTCTCTCTCCTTTAGGGCCCCCTGTGATACAAATGTTAGATCTTTGTTGTAGTACCATTGGCCCATGAGGCTCTGTTTATGATTTTACAGTCTGTTTTTTGTATGTTGTTCAGATTGAGTAATTCCTATTGTTCTATCTTCCAGTTCATTGATTATTCGCTCTATCCCCTCCATTCTGCTGTTCAGCCCATCCACTGAACTTTTTGATTGCTGTATTTTTCAATTCTAAGTTTACCTTTTAGTTCTTAATATCTTTCAATTTTTGGCTTGTTTTTGTATTTCTTTGCTGAAACTTTCTATCTTTTCATTTGTTTCAAGCCTGTTTATGATGGTTTGTTGAAGCATTTTTATCATGATGCTTGAAAATCTTGCCAGATAATTCTAATATCTCTGACATCTCAGTGTTGGTTCTATTGATTGTCTTTTCTCATTCAGTTTGTGATCTTCTTGGCTTATGATATGAGAAGTGATTTTATTTTAAGATCTGGACATTTTAGTTTTATGTAATGAGGCTATGAACCTGAGTGTTTTAGCTACTTTTAATGACTGCTCTAGCAGGGGAAGTGGGGACACTGCCTTTTCATTTTTAGGCAGAGATAGAAGTCCTGAGTTCACATTTGGCTTTGTTTATACTTGAGAAGGGGGCTCTCCGTTTCATTGGATGAGAGTGAAAGTCCAGGCTCTCCACATGTTCTCTAGTAATATAGTTGGGAAGAAGGCCTCATTGTCAGCTGGTAGGAATGAAATTCCTGGCTTCCTAATTGCCCATCTCTGACATCAGTAGGGGTATGGGAGTTCCTTGTTAAAACATCATGAGACTGAACATCTAGGCTTTTCTTTTGGCCTTTTCTGGCATGAGTGAGGATACAGGATTCAAAGTTTCGTGTGTCAAGTGTTTGGCTAATGTACAGTAGTTATTGGGAGCAGATTTTGTTTGAGCTTTTGATTTCATCTGCTCCTGTTCATGTTTCTGGGAGTGCTGGCTTCTTCACATCCAATTCTGGGATATATAAGAAAAAAAGAAAACCCAGGGAACCCACCACCATGTTATTCCTTGGGTTCTGAAGTCTCTAGCCTTTTGCCTTCCCCTCTGTATCCTGCAGGATCTTCGTATGTTTATCTTGAATATAATGCCTAGGGTTTTAATTGTACTCAACAGGATGAATAGAGGAAAGCACACCTGCATTTTTTGTCCTTAGATGAGTAAGTCCCCTCAAAGATACACTTTTAGTTAAAAAAGCAAGATGCCAGAGAGTGTGCTCTGTGTGAGCACACATATGTGCAAAGACTCTCGTTGGAGAGTCAAACACAAAACACTAGTCACATGGCTTCCACGGAGACTGGGGTCGAGGAGGAAGGAAAGTGATGCTTCTCTCCATATTCTTTTGTAGCATTTCAAATTTGTGCCATGTGCATGTGTCACATATTCAAAAGAATAAATCATTTTTAAAAGAATGCAGCATGATGAACATTCTTATATTCTCCAAGAACATTTCCCTGACTGTCTGCCTAACCTTGTGTTCTGGGCTGAATTGCATCTCTTCCAAAATTCATATGTTGAAGTCCTAACTCCTAGTAACTCAGAACATGACTGTATTTGGAGACAGAGCCTTTAAAGAGGCAATTAAGTTATATTGAGGTCATTAGAGTAGGTCCTAATCCAATATAACTGGTGTTCTTATAAGAAAAGAAGATCAGGACACAGACATGCGCAGAGAGAAGACCACGTGAGGATGACGGGGGAAGACAGCCGTCTGCAAGCCAAAGGGTGAGGCCTCAGAAGAACCCTTGCCAACACCTTGATCTCAGACTTCCACCTTCCGGGACTGTGAGTAAATAAATCTCTGTTGTTTAAGCCATCCAGTCCGTGCTACTTTGTTATGGCTACCCTAGCAAACTCATATACCTTGTTTGGAGATGACACTGAGGGTATGAATTTGAGACCCATGGCAAGTAAGAGACCTGAAAGAGATGGCTCTCTGGCCGCACCAGCCCAAGTCCTGCCAGGGTGCCTACTGTGGGGTCCGTGAGGCCCAGGCTGCCTCTAGGATGACCCCCCAGCCAGGACTCCCTAAATGGGGAAGCCTGCCTTGCTCCAGACTTTCTGGTATGGCGAATGAAGACTGGGGAACCTTCCCAATACAGCATCATCAAGAACAACACTGATACCGAGCCTCACCTGGCTCCTTGTGTACATTCTCAATCGGTTACACACCCAGAGGGGAGAGGAGGGATTAAATAGGTTCCCTCAGACTTCCCATAAGAGCAGCCCTGCAGTTTTTGGTGCAAATGCTTTGAAGGGCATCATCCCACATGTTATGTGAGGTCTCTTGTAAAAAGACCTTTGGGACGAATCCCACTCTGATCTCAACGTCAGAAGCATCTATTACCGACTTAACAGCTTGTGCTTCCTTTACAAACATCAGAGCCTGCCTTGCTCTTTGCCCAGACTCTTTCTACTGTGGTAGAAGGCAGGCTACGTGATAATCAGCTACGGAAATAGCCTTTTTGTCATTTTTCTCTCTTCCCTCCTGTGCTCTTTGGGGCCTTTTGGGGCTGTGTTTTAATCTGTCCCTTTTTTCTGCTTCTCGTTTGAGTCATTTTTAGTATTACCTTACCCATGTTTTTCTTGCAAGTTCTCAACTCTGAAGCTGAGCTGATGTGCACATACAACCAGGTAGAGAGAGATAACCCACATTATCTTGTATCTATAATATTTAGTAATAATAGTATCGATTACAATAATGGTGAATGTTCACTGAACATTTTTTATATACTCATGACTCTATGGTGCACATTTCATGCATCATTTCACTTGATTTTATGATAAGTGTCCAGGGGAAGATATTACTGTTGTCAGTTCATGGAGAGAAACAGAGGCTCTGAGAGATTATGACATATGGCCACAGCTCACCTTGCTTATATGTAACTGATTGTGTATTTGAAACCCAGCTGTTGAATTCCACAGCTTTTAATCACTAACATGCTACTTGGCAAAAGGCAGGGCAGGTGTCTTCCTTGTGCCTGGCATATAAAAGATATTCATCCCATAATTGTCAAATATTAGCTCTGTGAGACAGGGCTTTTGCTCTGTTTTGTTTACAGCTTGGCACTGAATAGGTGCTCATTAAATATTTGCTGAAGGTATCAAATGAATGAGTGCATGAATGAATGAATACAAGAATGAACATGAGAATCAAGAGCTGTGGGAATTCAGAGAAGGGGAAGATTTTTGTTGTTGTTGTTGTTCTTTTCCCCAATTTGGGTCAGGCAAAATACAAAAAGGATCTACAACAGCTCCCTCTGATACCAGCAGTAAAAAAATCCTAACATTATAAACAGGCTCTGTGCTGCCCAGCCCACACCTCGAGAGATATCACTAGGGGCATGGGAGTGTGGGGAGGATGGAGATTCCACATCCACCACAGGAGAGAGAGGGCTCCAGAGGAAACCACAGATCTTCAAGCTGCACACAGGGATTGTAGTCTGCACAACTTCTGCCAGAGGCCCCTGCTTAGAGGTGTGGGCTTGCGTTGCGGCACCTCTGGGTGCAAAGCGGCTGGGGGCTGGGCATGGCTGTCCCAGGCATGGGTCATGTACATAATTTAGAATGTAAAAGTACAGAGATGCTCTTCAAGTTGCCCCCAGTGGCGACGTGCACTATCAGAGGAGAGGAACCATCCACAGAGAAGGCAGTGATTGCTTCGGGAGTGATTGGAGGGTGGGATTTAGTCTCCCATGGCCTCATCAGTTATTCGCCTCATTCTTTGTTACGGACAAGTGATGGTTTTCAGTCCCATATAGAGGGCTATGGAAATACCCCAAACCCACATCCCTGCCCACAAGTCCCTCATCTGGTGACACAGGTGCTGTTACAGGCAGAAGGTTCACCTCATGCTGGCTCCCCTGCCTCTGTGGCTTCATTCCTGCTCACTGCATGCTCGCAAAAGATGTGTTGCAGTGCTAACCCCAGTACCTCAAGTGAGGCTTTATTTGGGAATTGGGTCATTGCAGGTGTAGTTAAAATGAGGTCGTATTGGAATGGGGCAGGCCCTTAATTCAATTTGACTGGTGTCCATATGAGAAGAGAAGAGACATAGAGAGCAGAAGGCTGTGTGACAGCAGAGACCTGCCAGAGAGAAGCACAAGAAGCAGAGATAAGAGTGAGGCAGCCACAAGCCACGGAATGCCAAGCCTTGCCAGTCACTGCCAGGAGCCAGAGGAGACACATGGAGCAGACTCTCCTTCCGACCCGCCAGAGGGAGCCACCCCTGCCCAGCACCTGGATTTCAGACTTCCAGCTTCCAGGATTGTGAGAAAATTAACTTCTGTTGTTTTCAGTCACCCAGTCTGCAGTGGTTGCTTACGGCTGCTGTAGGAAATGAATACCTTAGCCATGCTGCCCGAGTGCCAAGACACTTCTCAAATCGTATCTTTCCCATGCTCAAGATCCCTCAGTGGCTCCCCACTATCTTCAGGATAAAGTGCAACTATCTGACATGATTCACACAGTCTTCACAATCTGGCTCTGCCTGGTCCCCCTCTCTGGCCTCCTCCCCTAGTCTCCCTGCCACTGTCCTTCCCACTGAGCCACAACAATGCCTTCATGAACCCCTTCTTTGTCTGGAAAACTCCTATTTATTCTTCAAAACCCAGCCCAAGTGCTCCCTCCTCCAAAAAGGCTTCCAAGGTCTATCTGAGCAGAGAGAGCCGGTTGCCTCCTCTTCATTGCTTGCGAGCACCCTGAAGTACCTTTGTGATGGCAGATAACACAAGAATGTAAGCTCCACGAGGACAGGCAGTTTCTCTTGTTCACTGTTGAGTCCTCAGAGCCTAGATAACAGTCATTCACTGAGTATTTGTTGAATAAATATGAGAATTAATGGAGGAAATAATGAATGAATGCAATGGGCTATAATTACAGTTGCTTGAGGACTGAGCCCCTTGGTGTAGGGACTGTGTCTCGTTTGTCCCACGCACCTACGGATGGAAGGGAACAGGTTTCAGCATCTGTGACTGGAAAGGATGAGGTTTGAGGGACACAGCCCTAACGGTAATAAAATGAATCCAGGCATGTTCCCCAAAATAATAAAACGGCATTTGCAAGCCTTCACATCAGCCGACTGTGACTGTTTTAAGGAAGCACAGAAAACAAAGAAGGTTCAATACAAGCAATCCTGCCGTAGTGTGTCCCCAGGTTCCAGAATCAATAGACATTAAATGTCATCAGGATTGTAGGACTGCAGCTGGAGGTCATTTTGTCCTACCTTTGTACAGCAGGTGAGGGAACCAACTCAGGGAGGGAAGGAGTCTGCCCTGGGTCACGCAGGAGGCAGCCATGGAAATGTCACGCTATCATTTGTTTGCTGTTGCTAATGGAATGTTAATGCTTCACGTTTGATCCCAGCCCTTAGAAAGTGAAGTGTCAAAACAGGAAGGACCCTCAGAGACTGTTCAGCCCAAATGTGCTATCACAGAGATGAAAAGAGAAGCTCACTTACCACACGGGAAGGAAGAGGGATGAGATAAGACACAACGGGATCACAAGAAGCAAAGTATGCCAAGAGCTACGTGGGGAATTTAAATGGCCACTTTACATCACACAGTTAGGCAGGGCTTCTCTACGCAGGTGACATTTAAACAGAGATCTGACTGACAAGGAGTCAGCCTGCTGATGATCTGGCAGAAGAATATTCAGGGCAGAGTAAAGAGTTGTGCAAATATCTTAGAGTCAGATTAGTTAGAGGGTCACCTCTGAAAGGAAACACTGCAAGATGGAAAGGCAACCAGTGACTCTTGCATGGCATCCTGTCTGACGCCAGGTTCCCTAGAAATGGAGCCTGAGACAGAGATTCTTGTGTAAGCAATTTAAAGAGGAAGTGTTTTCAGGAGAAACCTGTAAAGGAGTCAGAAATGTGAAATATGGGAAGGGGACAAGCTAGGCAAATGTGTGGTTTAGGGGGAGTCTGGCCTCCTGACCCCATGGGGAGCTCTGGAGCTTCAGATTACACCCCAGAAGTTGTCCTGGCAGAGGCAGGAGGGCTGGGTGGTTATAACCCATATCAGTCCGTTGCTGACCATAAGTCATTCCTGAGGGTTTGGCCATACATCCCAGGTATCCCTGGGCAAAGTAGTTCCCATCAACCAAAGGCCACAGGGTGCCCAGACATTTGGTCAAACATTACACTGGGTGGGTATGTGAGGGTGTTTCTGGATGAGATTAACATTTGAATTGGTAAACTGAGTAACACAGATTGCCCTCCTGAATAGAACAAACAGACTGAGTTAGAAGGAACTTTTTTTGCCTTCCTGCCTTTGAGCTGGGACATCAGGTTTTTCTGCTTCAGACTTGAACTGAAACATCGCCTCTTTCTGGGTCTTGAGTTTGCCCGCTTTAGGACTGGAACAATTCATCAGCTCTCCAGTGTCTCCAGCTTGCAGAGTACAGATCTTGGGACTTGTCAGCTTCTGTAATCATGTTAGTCAATTGCTATATAAGTCATAAATATTTCTCTCTCTCTCTCTCTCTCTCTGCAACACACACATACACACACAGAAAGAGAGAGAGAGAGAGAGAGAGAGAAACTATTGGTTCTGTTTCTCTGGAGGACCCTGACTCTCTGACACCACAGACAGCAACATGCAGGTTGCATGCCTTATCCCTGGATCATCCCTAGTTCATTCTCAGTAAGGGAAAGTTCCATCCCTCATTGGTTTACTGGTTTGTTGAATGGAGGACCTTTCCATAACCTCTCTGATTTTGGGTCTTCAGAGCTCTTCTGGCCTCAGCCAATCAGTTGACATTTATTATGAGTTCCTGAGGCCAGGAACCAACTCTTTCATCTTGGTGTCTTGGTGCCTGGCACACAGCAAGGACCTTTGTGTGTCTGCTGGTTTGGACTCAATTTGGAAGGAAGGCAAGAGAAGAAGAAAATGTAGCTCCCTGCTCTTTGATTGGATAACATGAAAGAGGACAAAGAACAACCGGAATGAAGGCAGGGAAGTGTAGAGTGTGGATCAGGATGGAGTTTACCTGCCTCAAATGTCCAACTGGTGCCTGGTATTAGTTATGATGAGGAAGGACCTTTCTTGCATTTTTCCCATGGGGCGAGGCCACTAGGAAGGATTTTACCTGGGTGAGAGACAGGAGATACAGCTCCACGGAAAGGCTGACTCCCCACAGCAAATGGCGAACCCTGGTCTGAAGCGTTGGATCTGCAATGTCAGCAAGCATAGGCTGGCAGCTGACGTGCAGGTAGGCAGCAAAAAGTTGAGGGGTTGACAGTGTCAAAGAAAAAAAATGGCTCTAATTTCAGCTGAGCATCAAGTGTCCTCCAAAGATAAGCCATGTTTAGCCAAGGCTAGTCTTTGGCCATGTTTGGAACAAGACAGAGACAAGATGACCTTGCAGTGCCCAAGGTATGGGTGTAATGAAGTCTTCCTTGAAAGAAAATGCAGCTCCCTCCAACCCTGGCTGCCTAGCCCCCTATCCTGCCAGGATGCTGAGCAGAAATTAGCAGCTTCTTCAGCCAGCTGGCGCCTCAGCAGAGAAAGGGCCAGCCTGGTGCTGCTGAGAAGGACCGGTCCTCTGTGGAGGGAATATGCCCTACCCCAGCCAAGCTGGACCCAGCTCCTTTCTCTGAGTCCTAGGAAGCTCTTAACTTGAGCTTTACAAGCCTTTTTTTGGTCTCGGTTTTCTTTGAATTCTATAGAATCTCAGAAATGAACCACCTTGAGCTCCCACAGCAAAGATGGAGAAACTGAGGTCCAGCTGACTTATCCTCCAAGAGGTGCAACCAGGTGAATGACTAATCAAATGCTACGTTTTTGTTTCTTGGCAGGGATACTACATGGACCCCATCCAAAGCATGATAGGCTCAGAGGCATTAAGCTGTGAACTCGCATAGACCTAGGTTCAAATCCTGGCCCCACCATTATCAACTATATGCTATGGGAAATATTACATCACCTCTCTAAGCCTCTGTCATTTCATTTATGAAATAAGGACAGTAAAATGTCTTATTCAAGACTGGTGAGGCTTTAATGAAAAAATGTCAGGCACTCAATAGATGTCAGTTGCTATTTCATCATGCCCAAAGGAGGTAAGCTGAGTAGCATTAAAGAGAACCCCAATTCACCCCTCTCAGTCTGATTCCAAGCCTGGAGCCAATCCTAAGTGGTCAAGTCCCTGCTTCTATTCTTTGAGCCCTGAACTGACCACTGACACTCTACCAAACTCCAAATGCCTTCCTCCTAGATAGGGGAACTCAGAAAGCTATTCCAAGTCATATCATGATATCACCCAAAATCATGGTGCAAAGAGATCTATAGACCAGTCCCTCCCTCAAAGCAAACATTAAGCTGAAAAGGGTAAATGAAATAAACTCTTCTGGAATTCTGGAACTTGAGGGTATTAATGACACCCAATAGAATGCTTGATAAAGGAAGAGGATGCTGATCCTTCATAAGTGAGTGGCATGGGCAAACCAAGTCCTTTTCTTCATTTTCAGCCCCACTACACCTGTTTGCATAGAAGCTCATGTTCTTGGCACAGCTGGCCATGAGAGGGTAGGCAGTGAGACTTGTCCTCCAAAAGTTTGAGGTTATATATTTTGGTTGCTTTGGTCATGGCTTGAGAGACTGCTACAGATACATGGCCATCTTGTCATTAGTGACTTCCCCTGGTGGCATCTACTGGAAGATTTAAAGAGATAAAACCTTTTCTCCCATCATTTTAGAGCCAGACCTTTACGAAAATCTTTGTTAGGTCACTGGTTGACTGCAAAGAAAACAGAACATAAAGTTCAGTGACCAGACACAAGGAATATGTGCTTTGCAAAAATAAATTGGAAAAGTCACAGACAGATAATGCTAGCCTTCAAGAAGTAAAAATCAGCAATCTCGGAAGAGGGGAAAAATCAGATTTCCAGAGTTACCACATGATAATACTCAGTGTTTCCTGTTCTCAAGGAAAAAAAACCCCACAAAACCTACAAAGAAACTGAAGTGTATGATCTAATCACAGGGAAAAAAGAACAGAAACCATCTCTGAGGAAGATCAGATATAATTAGTCAAATACATTAAATAGGCTGTATTAAATGTGTTCTATGAGCAGAAGAAAATCATGGACAAAACACTAAGGGAAATTAGGAAAAGACTGTATGAACAAAAGGAAAATATCAGTAAAGAGATAGACATTATAAAAAGAAACCAAACAGAAATTCTGGTAGAAAAGCACAATAGTTGAAAGAGAAAATTCACTGAAGGACTTCAACAGTAGATTCAAGCAGGAAGAATAAAGGATCAGATAACTTGAAGACAAGGCAACTGAAATGATCCCATTTGAGGAACAGAAAGAAAACAGAATAAAGACAAATGAACAGAGCCTGAGGGACCTATGGAACACCATCAGTTGTACAAATATATGCACCACAGGAATCCCAGTAGGAAAAGGAGAAAAAATAGTGGCTAAAAACTTCCCAAATCCCCAGCCTGCTCAACATAGCAAGATCTCATTTCTGCTAAAATTTTTTACAAAAATGAGCTGAGTGTGGTGGCATATACCTATAATCCCAGCTACTCAGGAGACTGAGGCAGAAGGATTGCTTGAACCCAGGAGTTCAAGGTTGCAGTGAGCTATGATTGTGCTACTGCACTCCAGCCTGGGTGACAAAGTGAGACTGAAAAAAAAAATAAGCTAATCTCACTTTTTTTTGAGATGAGACTCCTCATCTCAAAAAAAAGTTCCAAATCTGTTAAAAGATATGAATCTACACACTCATAAAGTTCAATGAATTCCAAACAACATAAATTCTAAGAGAGTCGCACCAAGACATATGACATTCAAATTGTAGAAACCCAAAACCACAAAAGGAATTTTGAAAGCAACAAGAGAGAACCAACTCATTATGTACAAAGGATCCTCAATATGATTAACAGCTGATTTTTCATCTGAAACCAAGGAGACCAGAAGGCAGTGGGATGACATATTTAAAGTCCTAAAGTAAAAAAAACCATGTCAACCAATAATTTTATATCTATCAATACTATCCTTCAAGAACAAAGGAAAAATTAAGACATTCTTAGATACATGAATGCTGAGGGAGAGGAAGCAGGAGAGGAACGGGGGGGCTGGTCCCTATGCTTCTGGGAAGGGTTATAGTCACGGTACTTTTCAAGTCACTCCCAAATAAGCCGAAACGAAAGAGACAAAGGCAGGTACGGTCAGCACAGAGCTTTGGTTAGATAGTCTCCAAGGCCCCTGAAGCTGATATTTTATACCTACTAGGAAGCCCATAGAATTTTGAGGGTGTAACAGACATCAGGCTGGTGACAAGCAGGCATGAAAACAGTCTTCAGCACATCCCCTCAGACCATATAAAAGGCACAAGCCACCTAATGAAAAAATGTGATACCTTTGAACCTGTGAACACCCCATGAGAGGAAGGAAGATCTGAATGTTGCACTGAGTCAGGCAGCAGAGGAAGTGGTCCTCAAATGCATCAGCACCAGAACTGAAGCAAGGTATTTCACTGATCACTGTTACTCTCTGCCCCTCACCTTGTACTTCCAGCCTCATTTTGTCCTTCAAACAGTAGCCTGGCAATCAGATCATGTCCTTACTTAGTGGCTTGTATCATCCAAAGGTTAAAATGACAACTATTGACTTGTTACTCATGACCCCCTAGATTCAGCCCTGCATCCTCTCTGGCATCATTATTCATCAGTGATGAACAACCTGGAGTCCTATCAATATGCAATTCTTTCTCACACTGCCAGGACTTGGCCCCACTGTTCCTTCTGCTAGTAAAGGCTTCTTTCCTCATTTGTCAAGTTTGAGCCTTCCTTGAACCCCTGACTAGATCAGGGTCCCCTCCTCTGTGCTAAGTTTACTATACCACTCATTGTAACAGAGAGACCACCTACTTTTCCCATCCCTTAGTAGGTTCATTTTCTCTGACAATCTCTTAATTACCAGACACTAGTATAAAGCCTGGCACAGAGCTGGCACTTAATAGATTCTGTGCTCAATGAATAAATGAAAAAAATTGATGGATGAGTGAATGAATGTCTATATGCTGGGGGGCAGGGCATTCGGGGCTTGCACCGGTGAGGAAGGCCATGCCAGGAATACAAAACCATTTTAAAGCCATTATATTATTAATGCTGGCTTGAATTTGGCAGAATAAACTCCTGGCTTTGCCCAGAGCATTTTGCTGCCTTCTGAGTTGCCCAGGTGTGAACAGCGCAGAAGTCAGACCTTCTGGTGATTTTGTTTCCTCTCCTGTACTTGCTGGAAATGTGTGTCCCTCTACGTCTTCATCCACTGTTGTATTCTTTTGACTTTAGTGGTTTTAAAGGACCCAAAGTTCTATAGTTGCATCCTTGGGTATCAAAAGGTAACTAGCTACTAGTAGCTTTCTGACACTGCTTTTAAAAGAAATTTGGTATCCTGCCAGCCTATCTGCAAATACACGCAGACATTTACTGACATGACAGACATATTCAGAGGGTCAACCACATGCTCAGTATCATGCAGGGTGCTGGAGATTCAGGGATACAGACCTGATCCTGAAGGAGCTCACTGCCTAGTGGGGCAACAGATAACTACTATGTAGTAGAATGTGTCTAGGATAGGGCTTGCAATGGAGCATATGAGAACCCAGTTAGAGGACAGCTGTCCAAGCCTGGGGAAGACAAAAGCCTGTGTCCACAGGAAGAGACATTTAATTAATTAATTAGTTTTTGAGACAGAGTCTCACTCTGTCACCCAGGCTGGAGTGCAATGGCATGATCTTGGTTCAGTGCAACCTCTGCCTCCTGGATTCAAGTGACTCTCCTGCCTCAGACTCCCCAGTAGCTGGGATTACAGGTGTGTGCCATTACACCCGGCTAATTTTTGTATTTTTAGTAGAGATAGGGTTTCACCATGTTGGCCAGGCTGGTCTTGAACTCCTGACCTCAGGTGATCCACCTGCCTCTGCTTCCCAAAATACTGGGAATACAGGCATGAGCCATCATGCCCAGCCTAGAGGAAGAGACATTTAAAGAGCAAATGCAGGTTGTTTATCTAACAGATGAAAACACTGAAGAAAGGGTATCATGACCAAAGCGATCAGCACGTGCTGAGGCTTGGAGGCATGAGAGGAAGCCATTGAGAAAGTGCAAGTGTCAGTCACAGGTGCAGCCAGTGTGTGACTACAGGATGTGAGGAAGAAATATGGTGCAAGATTGGGCAGGAACTGGAGCTGAGGAGTCTTCTATGTCATAAGAAGTGGTCTGGATCTCTATTCTACAGTTTTCAACATGCCTTCAAAGGGTTTTAAGCAGAGAAGTGGTGAGAGCAGAATTAGTGCTTTAGAAGGATTACACTGTTTGTGATGTTGAGCTTAAAAGGCTCAGGGTAGTGTCTGGTATGTAGAAGATTCTCAGAAAATCAGCTCCTCTTGGCACCTTCCAGCTCCCTGACCACACAAGCCTTCTTGGTCCTAGACTTACCCTCCCCTTTTTCTGGCATCTTTTATGTTTACTTCCCAATTCTGCAATGGTCTTTGCTATTCTGCCTGCCCCAGCCTCACTAAGCCTTTCAGGTGAGTGACAGGTAGTGAAAGAGGGGAAGCCATTAGAGATTGTGTCCAACGAAGAGTTAATAGGGCTGCACTCCAGACTAGCAGGACATGAGCTAACTAATCTGTAAGTCACGGACCCTCGTACATGTGGTGATATGCTCATCAATTTCCTTGAATCCACCCACAGTGAATCACTAGCTCAGAAAATAAGGACTATTTGGACACTTGTCCCAGTGGGATGATGGTGCACACAAAATCTTGCTGGTGGAAGAATATCAATTGCTCAAAGCTGCTCTAATGAAACTAAAAGTTCCCTAGTAAAGAGAGGAGAAAAATCAAGGAGAACAGGCTTTGATTTGTGCTGAATTCACAGTCAGAATCCTCTCAGAATGGAGAAAGGCAACCACTGAGCCCATGGGGAGATGGCTTGAAATTGCCAGAAAAGCAGAAACTACCAGAGAGGCTTGGCAGAGGCTGTGATGACGTGGGAAGCTCAGATGTTCTGCCCCTCTCCAGGCATGCAGATCACAGTGTTGTCTTTATCTGTTTTCTGTTGCTATGACTGAATACGCAAAGATGGGTAATTTATGAAGAAAAAATGCTTCTTATAGTTCTGGATGCTGGGAAGTCTGAGGTTGAGGGACTGCATCTAGTGCGGGACTTCTTATCATGTCATAACATCACAAAGGGCATCACATGGTAAGACGGCAAGAGCATCCCAGCTCAGGTCCCTCTTCCTCTTCTTAGAAGGCTACCGATCCCATCATGGGTGCCCCACCCTGATGACCTTATCTAATCATAATTACCTCTCAAAGTCTCCATCTCCAAATACCATCAACATATAAATGTGGGGATTAAGTATGCAACACATGAAATTTGGGGGACATATTTAAACCGTAGCAAGTGTCCCAGATATGCTCTCTGTGTGGCTGCAGGGTGTGCACCAATGGAGGACAACTCATTCTGTCCACCCAGCAGACTTTGGGGATGACTGCCCTGGTGCTCGCCCATATGACAAGGGCTCTTATGCTTCTGCTAAGTTGGCTTCAGTGGCTGGCAATGCACCATCCCTGTGCTTCCATCACAACACAAGATAATACGTGTAGAGCCCCTGGTATACAGCAGGTAGTCAATGAATGAAAGCCATTGTCATACTCCCCAAGCTTTCTGTAGCTGAAGGTTAAAGTAAAATGCTTTTAGCTGAAGGGCACATGAAGTTTATTGTCCATCTTTTCTTGAAAGAGCCCTGGCTGAAAACAATTGTCCTCACTTGTTATCAGAAAAGTCTCCCTCTGAACATGATAAACCCACTGTCACACACATTTCCATAGGTCTCTGAGTCCACTGAAGCCCCCGCTTTGGGCCAAAGCATCACCATTTCATCTTGGGTGGCTATTCTTGTGGTCTTTAAGAAACCAAGGAGGCATAGACGGTATCTAAGCTCCTCTAGTTGGGTGAACAAGGCATGTTTATGCCAGAGGGGTGGGTGGAATGTGGTCAACAACAACTGAGCAGATGGCCCATCTGGTCAGGCAATCTGTCCTTCCAAAAATTACTGCAGCGGTATGGTGGAGTGTAAAAATGAGACAGGGAAATTCAGATTTATGCTCAGTCTGGCCACTAGCTGTTTGCCTTTGGCACGTGACTACCTCTCACTAAGTCTATTTCTTATGTGGAAGATAGGGGTAATGGTATCATGTTTACTGGGCTGTTGTGAGGAGCTCAGATAATGTACCTGAAAGGCCTGGTAGAGTGTTTGGGACACAGAAGCTGCTCAGCAGATACTAATTTCATTAGTTTATCTCTCCATCTGTGCCTTCCTAAAGTACCCATTTCCAAAGTAGACCCTCTTTGCTTGGACCCAACCTCTCTTAAGTTTCCCACACCCTTAGGGTGGAAGGTTCCTTCCTCACTGATATTCCCAACTGCCCCCAAGTGACTTCTCTTTGTCTATATGTCACACATGGGCTCCAGGCTTGTGACTTCCAGGACAACCACTAATTGGTCCATCCTCTCCTCCAAGAAACTTATGGGGGAAACAGTGGCTCCCACTTTCCTCATCTTCATCTAGCCCTGACAAATGGGGCCACCCACTGGAGCAGTATCCAAAACATAACCCCAGCTCACCTCCCCAGCATAATCCTACCATTTAGATCTGTGCTGCTACCAAACTCAAACTCTCACTGCTCCCAAACCCACCTCATGCTCTCCTGTCAGCATGACTTTGTTCCTATAATGCGCTGACACACAAATGTGCACATGAGCATGCACACACACACACACATACACATACAGAGAGAGACACACACACATACACCTGTGAAATCTTCCACCTCCATTTCAAAGGGTCTTCTGGGCCCTGTAACCCTCAGCAAGTGCAATCATTACTTTTTTCTTTGCAACTTTTATTTTAGTTTGAAGGGGTACATGTGCAGGTTTGTTATGGGTACATTGCGTGTCATGGAGGTTTGGTGTACAGATAATTTTGTTACCCAGGTAATCAGCATAATACCCAGTAGTTTTTCAATCCTCACCCTCCTCCCACTCTCTACCCTCAAATAGGCCCAAGTTTCTATTACTCCCTTCTTTGTATCCATGTATGCTCAATGTTTAGCCCCCACTTATAATACAGAACCGGCAATACTTGGGTTTCTGTTCCTGTATCAGTTCACTTAGGGTTATATCCTACAAAATCCATCCATGTTGCTGCAAAGGCCATGATCTCATTTTTTTAATAGCTGCATAGTATTCCTTGGTATATATGCATCACATTTTTTTTTACCTAGTCTATCACTGATTGCATCTACATTGATTCCATGTCTTTGCTATTGTGAATAGTGCTGTGTTGAACATATGTATGCATGCATCTTTATGGTAGAGCAATTTAAATGCCTCTGGGTATACACCAATAATGGGATTGCTGGGTTGAATGGTAGTTCTATTTTAAGTTCTTTGAGAAATCTCCAGACTGCTTTCCACAATGGATGAAGCAATTTACATTCCCACCAGCAGTGTATAAACATTCCTTTTCTCTGCAACCTCACCAGCATCTGTTGGTGAGAGTGTAAATTAGTTAAACCATTGTGGAAAACAATATGGTGATTCCTCAAAGAGCTAAAAGCACAACTACCATTTAACTCAGCAATCTCATTACTCAGTATATACCCAGAGGAATATAAATTGTTCTACCAGAAGGACACAGGCATGTGAATGTTCATTGCAGCACTATTCACAATAGCAAAGACATGGAATCAACCTAAATACCCATCAATGACAGATTAGATAAAGAAAATTTGATACATATATACTATGGAATACCATGCAGTCATAAAAAAGAATGGGATCATGTATTTTGCAGGAACATGGATGGAGCTGGAGGCCATTATCCTTAGCAAACTAATGCAAGAACAGAAAACCAAATACCATATGTTCTCACTTATAAGTGGGAAATAAATGATGACAACTCATGAACACAAAAAGGAACAATTGACACTGGGAGAAGGGAGAGGAGCAGAAAACATAACTATTGGGTACTAGGCTTAATACCTGGGTGATGAAACAGTCTGTACAACAAACTCCCATGACCCGAGTTTACCTATGGAACAAACCTTCATGTGTACCCCTGGGCCTAAAACAATAATAATAGTAATAATAACCATTCTGACTGGTATGAGATGGTACTGCATTACGATATTGATTTGCATTTTCCTAATGATTAGTGATGATGAGCATTTTTTTAATCTGCTTGTTGGCCACACATATGTCTTCTTTTGAGAAGTGTCTGTTCATGCCCTTTGCTCATTTTTTTAAATGGGTTTTTTTTTTCTTGTTGGTTTGAGTTCCTTGTATATTCTAGACATTAGACCTTTGTCAGATGCATAGTTTGCAAATATTTTCTCTCATTCTGTAGGTTGTCTGTTTATTCTGTTGATAAGTTTCTTTTGCCGTGCAGAACCTCTTTATTTTATTTAGGTCTCACTTGTCAATTTTTGTTTTTGTTGCAATTGTGTTTGCTACATGAAGTCTTTGCCTGGGCTGATGTCCAGAATGGTATTTCCTAGATTTTCTTCTAGGGTCTTTATAGTTTTAGATTTTACATTTAAGTATGTAATTCACCTTGAGTTGGTTTTTGTATATGGTGAAAGGTAGGGATCCAGTTTCAATTTTTTGCATATGGCTAGCCAGTTATCCCTGCATCATTTATTGAATAGAGAGTCCTTTCCTCATTGCTTTTGTTAGCTTTGTCGAAGATTAGATGGGTGTGGGTGAGCAAGTACAATGTTTGCAAATCTCTTGAGGCCTTAGGTATTATTCTTTCTAGTCATCTGGCCCCCATGGGTCCAAGTTTTTGAAAGACTCAAGGAAGAACTTATTTCCCCTTCAGCCAGATGAATGTCTTTACCCTTGTAACCTATATTAGTTTGCTAGAGCTGCTGTACAACCATCATTGCAATCAGTTTTACAACATTCCATCACTCTAAAGAAAACCTCATACCTATTAACGATCAATTCTCATTTTTCCCCAACCTCCATCCCAACTTTAGGCAACCACTAATCTATCTTCTGTCCTTACAGATTTGCCTGTTCTAGATATTCCATAAGTGGAATCTTATGTGGTCTTTGGTGGTGACTGGCTTCTTTCACTTAGCATAATGTTTTTAAGGTTCATCTATGCTGTGGCATGTATCCATACTTTATTCCTTTTTAGTGCTTAGTAATATTCCCATGTATGGATATACCACATGTTATTTTGTCATTCATCAGTTCATAGACATTTGGGTTTTTTCCACTTTTTGACTCATATGAATACTTCTGGTATGAATATTCATGTATAAGTTTTTGATTGGATGTATGTTTTAATGTTTCTTGGGTATATATGTAGAATTGGGTTTCACCTACTATTTCCCTAAGAAAACAGTACAGAAGCAAAAAGAAAAAAAAACCTTCTTAATCTTTCCATCTCAAATTAACCAACATATTGCTTTTATTCTGTTACATTGAAAGAATTATTCCTGGTTGTCTTAGTCCATTCCTGCTGAGACTGGGTAATTTATAAAGAACAGAAATCTACTGCTTACAGTTCTGGAGTCTGCGAAGACCAAGATCAAGGTGCCAGCAGGTTTAGTATCTGGTGAGGCTCTGGTCCCTGCTTCCAAGATGGCACCTTAAATGCTGCTTCCTCCAGAGGGGTCGAATGCTATGTCCTCACACGGTAGAAGGGATGAAAGGGAAAACTCATTCCCTCAAGTCCTTTTATAGGATCCTAATCTCACCCTTGAGAGAAGAGCCATCATGACCTAATCACCTTCTAAAAGGCCTCACTTTTTAATCCTGTTGCACTGGGGATTAAGTTTCAACATGAATTTTGAAGTAAACACAAACACTGAACTGATCCCATCTAAGCCTGTCCTATCCAGCCCAAGCCTGGGTTCTGAACACTGTTTTCTAGTCAAGAACTTTGTTTCTTCCAACATGCATTGTCTCTCCTGTGTCACCAATCTCTCCCACCATTTCCATCAGCTCTCAACTATGCCATAATGTCTCCCAAATTACGAACAGTTCTCTGGATCCCCACATCCCTGTCTAGCTAAACCCCCATTTCTGTGCTCCCATTTATAGCAAAATTACTCAAGAGGAATCTGCTCCTGCTGTCTCTGTTTCCTCACCTCTCATTTTTTCCTGATGTTATTTGAGTCGAGCTGCTATTCCCACCACTACAATACAGTAACCCTTTTTAGGGTCACAGATGCCTGCTATCTTGCCAAGCCCAGAGGCTGAATCTTAGACTTCATTTCTCTCTGCTTATCAACAGCCTCTAACAACTGATCGCTTCAGGACACCATATTATCCTTATTTTATCCTATCCTGCCAGTCACTCCATTCTATCTCCTTTGGTGGTCCCCACTCTCTTCCCATCCTCTAAATGATGAAATGCCCCAGGACTCAGTCCTTTGTCATTTTTTTCTTGTCTATACTCTCACTTATTATGTACTATTATCTACTTTCACAGCTTTAAATATTAACTATTACAGTGGTCAGTAAATTTCCCATAAAGGGCCAGACTAGTAACTATTTTAGGTTTTTTGACTGAGATGGTCTCTCAACTCCTGCTATTGTACTTCAAAAGCAGCTACAGACAATATGTGGGTGAATGTGGCTGTGTTCCAATAAAACTTTATTCACAAGAAACAGCTAGCAGATAGATTTAACCTGCAGGCTCTAGTTTTCTAAGCCCCAAACTGTAAAAAATTTAAAAAACTTTGTTTTTTAAGCCTAATGTCTTTTCTGAACTCCAGACCCATATATTAATTGCCTACTTTTGTCTCCACTTGGTTGCTAAGTATTTCAAACTTAACACATGCAAAACAGAACTCATACTTTCATCCACCTCCCCCTCCTACATAAACATTTCTTCCACATATGTCTTCACCTCAGTAAGTGGCATTCCAGTTATTCAATTAAAGAAAGCAATTGGCCGGGTGCAGTGGCTCACACCTGTAATCCCAGCACTTTGGGAGACGAAGGCAGGTGGATCACCTGAGGTCAGGAGTTCAAGACCAGCCTGGCCACCATGGTGAAACACTGTCTCTAGTAAAAACACGAAAAAGTTAGCTGGGTGTGGTGGCAGGCACCTGTAATCTCAGCTACTCAGGAGGCTGAGGCAGGAGAATTGCTGGAACCCAGGAGGCAGAGATTGCAGTGAGCCGAGATTGAGCCATGGTACTCCAGCCTGGACAACAAGAGCAAAACTTGGTCCCCCCCAAAAAATGCAACTTTATCTCCTTTCTTTCCTTCATACCCTCATCCAATCCATTAGCAAGAATGTTAGCTCTGCACTCAAGATACATTCAGAATCTGAGCACATGTCATTTTTCCAAGTTAATTACTGCCTCCATGGTCACCTTGACTGCTGCAAAACCTCCTTACCAAACAAACCCCTTATATGAAAATCTCCTGGCAACAATGAGAGTGACTTTTAAAAACTGCTAATCAGATCATCTTAATCAATTACAAATAACACCTAAATGTTTTATCATGAGCCACAAGATTCTATATTAGAGGTGGGCATCTGATTTTATTCTTCTGCACATGGATCTCCAATGTTCTCAGCACCATTTATCAAAGAGACTCTTCCTTCCCAAATACATGTACTTCACACCTTTGTCAAAAATGTATTGTATACTTCAAAATAGTTGGAAGAGAGGACTCAGAATGTTCCCAACACAAAGAGATGATAAATGTTTGAAGTGATGTACATGCCAATTACCCTGATTGGATCATGATACATTTATATGTATCAAAATATCACTTGTGCTTAATAAATAAGTACAATTATTACAAGTCAATTTTTTAAAAGATTCTGTTAGGAGACCTAGCCCATGCCTATTTCTGTAAACTCATGTTCTAAGACTCTCATCTTATTCCTTCTACTATAGTCACATGGATCTTCTTTCTGCTTCCTGAGTACATCAAGCTAATTCTGACCCCAGGGCCTCTGCATCCACTCTTCATCCTGCCCAGAGAGCTCTTCAGATGACTTTCTTAATTTTTTTGTCTCTGCTCAAAAGCCATCTCTACAGAGATGTGTTTCTTGGACAATCTCACCAAAGTACCTCCCTAGAACCATCTCTCTCCTACTAAGTCCTTGTGCGGCTTTCTGTTTTTAAAATAGTGCTTCTAAGTTGACGTTATGTTTGCTTACTTGTTTATTAGTTTATCAGTTCATCTCTCTCACTAGAATAGAAGCTCATAAAATCAAACCCTTTATCATGTTCATCACTCTGCTCCCAACACTTAGAACTGTGCCTCACATGTGATAGGATTTGATAAAGTGTGAGCTGAAGGAATGAATGTGCGGCTGTGTTGTCCACACCAGAGCCTGAGAAGCACTCTCTCAGGTGCTGTTCAAGTGAGAAGACAACAGGATGTGGCAGAATCAGCCCTTCGGGAGGAGCCAACAGTCCTAGGTCCTAGTTCTGGCTCTGACACATGCCCCTTGTGGAAGCCTCTGTTTTCTCATTTGTGCAATGAAGATGTTAATTTAGACATTTTCTCAGGTCCCTTCCAGCTTGGATGTCAGTGAATGAAGCTGAACTGAAACACTCTAATGGAATTTCAGGGTCAACAGGAGAGGGCCAAAGGAAGCAATTCAGCAATATCCTTTCAATGACCCCACATCTTCCTAGCAGTCTTGGAGCTTGTGGAGGCACTCTCCTTAATGAGAACAGCACATCAGGTGGGCAACGTGAGCCAACGTGGCAATGAACCCCATATCAATGAGGGAGAATGATAATGACTTCAGCCCTTCCAGATAGAAAGAGCCACATGCACCCAGCTTTTCCAATGAATCTTGAAGATCATGAACTGATTCATGTTGCTGCCAAGAAAGCTTTTGTCCTGTAAATATGACTCAGGAATACAGGTGAATCAGCTGTGTGCTACATCTTTAGGGAAAAAAAAAATACAGCACTTAGAATTTAAAGCCTGCAATTGAAGTGAACATGTCACCTAATTTTATTTGCTGTGATATCACCACCAGATTGCTATAAAAATGGAGAATGATCGTCAGTCAGTACAGTAGAGATCACCTTCAAGAGAACCACGGAAAAATGTCTTGGCTCTCCTTATTAAAACTGTAAGTCCTGGCCAGATGTGGTGGCTCATGCCTGTAATCCCAGCACTTTGGGAGGCCAAGGCAGGTGAATCAAGAGGTCAAGAGATTGAGACCATCCTGGCCAACATGGTGAAACTCTGTCCCTACTAAAAATACAAAAATTAGCCAGGCGTGGTAGTACATACCTGTAATCCCAGCTACTCAGGAGGCTGAGGCAGGAAAATCACTTGAACCCAGGAGGTGGAGATTGCAGTGAGCTGAGATTGTGCCTGTGCACTCCAGCCTGAGTAAGACTCTATCTCAAAAAAAAAAAAAAAAATCATAAGTCCTGGCATTTTCATGTTTCTGATGACTTCTCAGTCCTGCTGCTTGTCAAGGCAATCTTTCAAAAGAATGGAGTCAAGGAGGCCTATCGCATACATATGTAGACAGCTTTACAGTTTACTATGCATGTTTTCATTCATTATCTTATGGGCTCTAACCTTTGATGTCTTGAGGAAATGTCTGACCTTAAGTTTCAGGTTTTTATTTTCTTTGCTATGTGGTCTTGGGAAAATCACTTCCCCACTCTGGGATTCAGCTTCCCCATCTGCAATCTGAAAATACTCAGAGTCCCAAGTGGGCCTTCCTAGACCCCCAGAGGCATCTGAAGGTTGAAACTGAGATTCAAGAACTGTTTTTACATTTCAAAACACCCCTGAGAATTCTACATGTGTCCACGGCCAGGCCACACAAGTTAATTAAAATGTCAAGCTTCTTTGCTTTGGATGGAATGATATTGGCTCAGGTGTTGGCTCAGATTATCTTGCAGTAATCAGAAGTTCTAACAGGCTACCAGTGACATCACAGGAAATCCTGGGATGTTGTTTTATTGCCTACTCTGCTGCTTTGTGTCTGGTTAACAGAGTGGGGTCAGAGGAGAAATTTGCCACTGCAAACCTGCAGACTTGTAGTCAAAACCTGACAAGGAAAAGGTGTGTGAAGAAGAGTGAGTGATGCTGCATCATGGATGCTGAAATGTCCCCCCTCCACCCCACCGATCCCCAGATTGTCTCTGATATTCCCTTTTCAGTGCTAAATTCTATGATTCCAACATTGTGTTCATTTGAGAATGCATTTTTATCCATCAGGGAAACATATTGAAGAGGACATTGCTGTCCGTTTTCATTTTAAAATAGCCCTTTCTACGATAAAGTCACCCCCAAGTACAAGCAGAAAAAGAAAGTAATTCATTACAGTGTATCAGATAGATGCAGCAAGGACAAGGTCCTGAAAAAAATCAATATGGCACCAGTTTTAAAGAGAAATTTTGCAGCATGCCTTGAAGTTCAGCAGTTGTTGGCTCTGCTGAGAAAAGACAAACAGATTCCACCAGCGACACCCTTTGCCTTCGAGGATCTGTGGATGAAAATAAGGGACACGGGGACAGTAGAGCTCCAAACTCAGGAACTGAGCCATGTGACCCTCAGCAAGTCATTTGTTCTCTCAGGACCTCAGTTTTCCCCTCCACAGGGTACAAAGCAGTTGGGTGGTGATGGATGCTGTGTGCACCCCGCCAAATCCCCTCTACTTTGCCATGCCTCCAGCTCCCACCTGCTCTGAGTATTGGCAGCTAGCAAGTCACAGCTGTCCCTTCTCTGGAGAACTGTTCTCAGCTGAAGGAGGCCACCTCCTCTGAAACGGTAGCTCCCACCCCACCCCCCAGCAGGAGCAGCCTACAGCCATTAACAGACTGATAGGAGAGTACAGCAGTCCTGCCCTTGCCTCGACGTGGGAACAGCTCAGCAGAGCCAACAACGGCTGAACCTCAGGGCACAATGCAAGATATCGCTTTTAAACTGATGCCCCGTTCCTGAGTTCTCCACGGGACCAGAGGAAGCTAGACTTCAGTGGAGGCCACATCATTGCTTGTTTCCTCCCACCACGTTCTACTTCTCCCAGTTCCTTTATCCCTCAGTGCATCATGTCTCTGAGTCCCTGTCCCAGAATCCGCTCCTGACTTAAAGCACTAATGCTTGAAACATATTTGTAGCTATTGACTAACTCTTCAACTATTCTAGGTGAGAACATTCTGGAGCACGGCTGGGCCTGCCTAGAAGCATGTCATAGCCACCCTTTCTCCATGGAAGGCTTTATTCCTTGACCTAGCATAATTCTCTCACCCTGAATACTTCTTTGTACTCTAACAGGCTGGTTAAAATTACCACGGCTGCCACCCCCTTAGGCTCTTCTGTATTTGCTTCCTGTGTTTATGGAATTAAACTTCCAGATTAGCCCTTCAGAGAGTACACAACTTGCTCCTTGTCTCTCCAAAACCTGTTTCTCCCAGGGATGACTTCCAGCTCACTCAGATCTGGTGAAGTGGAGAGAGACCTGCTGGAAAGTTAGAAGGCACCTCAACCCATGGCCTGGCCCCTCATGGATTGCATGGGCTTCAGCTTCATTATCCTTATGAAACAAAGAATGGATCAATATCTATTAGCCAATATTGATTGGATCGATATATACGGAAATATCATATAAAGACCATACTCATTCAAATCATCTGGGGAATGTGTTTTAAATTTAGATTCCCAAGTTCCATTTCAGATCTGCTGTGCTAAAATTTCCAACATGTGTGTGTTGAGGGGGTGTAGGGGCTGCATGTCTAACAAGTACCTCCAGGTTACTGCTAGGAACACTAATATGAGACCACCAAACTGTGTGACTTCCAAAGCTTGTTTCCACTCTTATGTCCTCTACCTTTATCACGGCCATTTCTCAGATGAGTAGGGCAGATTTTAGTACTATATTCATGCCAATGGTCTCCCTTTAAAGTGTTCAACCTGAAGCTTCCTTTCTAAGCAGATCCTTCCTTAAGCACAGAGCCTCCAGGCTAGCTGACCCTCATGAATCCACCTATTCCCACCTATGGCACCATCCCCAGGATTGCGGCAGAAGATCTCTTCGGCTTCAAGTCCATTTACTCTCACTGGAGGCTTTTGTGGTTGCAGAAATCACATTCTGATACAATTAACTCAATTCTCCATGATCCTAGGACCTAACACAGGATATCGTGAATGCTGGCCTAAGGAATCTGGACTTCATTCTTTAGGCCACATTTCCCCACGCTGTGTTTGATGGAATTCTACTTCCACAAAAGAGAGAGGAAGAAGGTGTCCCCAGTAAGCTAGAGAATAGTGGCCCATCCTCCCCTTCTGGGAGTTTCACGGTACCGCCTGCATGGTAGGGGCGCTGAGAAGTCCAGCTGAGTGGAAGCTTGCCTTTGTTGCTGTGCCCAGCAGTCCCAATACAATTTGGGCACGGAGACTTTTTACCAAGGAACACCATTCATACTTTGCAGAAATTAGTGTACCCTGGAAGATCATTTGGGAAACTGCTCTAGGCAGTATCTGTAAGGAAACCAATTTGAAGATTTTCAAGCCAGGTAAAGACATACTGAGATGTGCCTTAACATGGCCCAGCTGAAAGCTGTTGGAAACGAATGGAGCAGTGGAGGCTGCAGGATGGGGGACAGTGACGGAGCTGTTGTAATGCTCCTGCATTAGACCATTTTTGTTTGCTATAAAGGAATACCTGAGACTGGGTAATTTATAAAGAAAAGAGGTTAATTGGTTCACAATTCTGCATGTTATACAGGAAGCATTATGCCAGCATCTGCTGCTCATGAGGGCCTCAGAAAGCTTCCAATCACAGCAGAAGGCAAAGGGGGAGCGGGTGCCTCACAGGCTGAGAGCAGGAGCAAGGGGCAGGGGAGGGGACACGTTCCTTAAACAACCCTCTTGCATGAACCCAGAGAAAACATTCACTCATCACCAAGGGGATGGTGCTAAGACATCCAGGAGGGTCTCGCCCCCACAATCCAAACACCTCCCACCACGACCCACCTCTAACATGGGGAATAACACTTCAATATGAGATTTGGAGGGAACGCACATCCAAACCATATCAGCTTCATGGGAAATATGATAGGGCCTGAACTAAGGCAGACTGGGGTAGGAGGTCTGGGACAAGTGGATGCAAGGGACACTGGAGAAGCAGGATGACTAAAGCCTGGAAACTTTGTGCTTTGACTCTCCCTGCCTGCACAGTCTTCAGGCCTCTCCTGGGTGCTTATTCCAAATGCCCTTTAGCCCAATTCTGCTTACTCTTTGGTGCAGCAGGAACAGCATCAAGCCAGTCCTCAGGGTCTGTTCTCTGCAGGGATAATGGAAGTCATGAATCCTGAACCACTGGTTCTGCCCTGACACCAGTGTATCTAGGGGCTCCCCCCTCAGGACTTCAGCCTCTCTGATCTCTCCTCTCATCTTCTTTCTTAGCCCTTTTGTCTGGCTGCAGATCTGACCAAAACAGTGCACTGGTCTCAAGGTTAAACCAGATGCCCGAAGTCCCCATCCACCATGCTGATGTCCCACTGCTCCCCGAACTGGCTTCTCAGCATGCAGGATTTTCCAGTCTGCCAAGCACATTCATTTACCTTCTCTAAATTAACCCTCCCAGCAAACTTGAGCAAGAACTATCATTCCCATTTTGTAAATTAGAAGGGAGCAGCTCCTCTCAATGTCACACTGCCAGTGAGTAGCAGAACCAGTTCCTAATCCCTGCTTTAGTTCTAGGTTCTATGCTCTTTTACTATAATTCTAAAGTACAACTAAGTCAGTCAGTCTATCTTCCTGACTCTATTTGCTCCCCTCTCTCCATTTCTCTCTTGCATTCTGAACAACTGCACAGGACCTATGCCTCCCTTTACAACCTTGAAGGTGGCACAGGTGTGCAGAGACCCCAGCTCCTTCCATGAGTCTATCCCGCAGATGCTTTCAGATGGCATCACTCCTCCAAGCAAAAGTCTACCCAGAGCTCCTGCCTATGAGTTTAAATAAATTTTGAGTGTCACAAAACATTTGAAAATTGCTTCTCCTAAGAGATCATCACTGGGATGGGGATGGGAGCTGCCACCCCCCATGGGGACAGAGGCGGAGTTGTTTCTAGGCTGAGCAGGCCTGGCTCTATGCCAGGGTCTGGCATCAGTAGGTGACCACTGCTTCTCATCAGGTGGCAAATGCTGCCTTGGTGCTGCAGGCTTACATGGCACACTGAAGAGAGGGGAGCTGGGGGGACTCTTCATGCAGGTAGAAATCTCCACTGCTTGCAGTGGAATCCCCGCTTGGGTTTCTGGACTCTTAATGAAATCTTTTCATAGTGCAAGTGCTGTCTGCCATTCCAGAGATCCTGTAAGCCTGCAAACCCTCCCACACCTGGCTGGTCTTCCTCAGTTTTGCAAAGTAGCAGAGACTCCAGGAAGTGAATAAATCCCTGTGGTTACAGACTGACAGAGTCTGGATGTGTGTCTCTGCCCAAATCTCATATTAAAATTTAATCCCCAATGTTGGGGGTGGGGCCTGGAGGGGGTGCTTTGATTGATCATGGGGGCTGATTTCTCGTGAATGGTTTAGCAGCACCCCTCTTGGTACTGTCCTCATGACAGTGAGTTCTCATAGATCTGATCATTTAAAGAGTGTAGCACCTACCCTCTTGCTCTCTTGCTCCTGCTTCAGCCATGAGACACTGCTACCCCTTTTACCTTCTGCTGTGATTAGAAGCTTCCTGAGGCCTCCCCAGAAGTAGAAGCCACTATAGTTCCTGTACAGCCTTCAGATCATGAGGCAATTATACTTCTTTTCTTTGTAAATTACCCAGTCTCAGGTATTTCTGTATAGCAATGCAAAAATGGACTAATACAAAGCTCATGGATATCTTTTTTATGGGAATGGTACTATACCTGCCCTGCTTACAACCACCATCTTCACATCTCCCCTCTTGCCTTCAGTTGGAATTTCTAACTATGCTGCCTTCCCCTGGATCCTTTCAGAATACTGCTGCCCAGTCCTCAGCAGCCCCTGGAAATGCCCACCTTTATGGCCAATGGAGCCTGATAGGACTGTCTCTTTTGAAAGACAGATCAACTGGACAAAGCCAGTTAGCTGGGTCCCCATCAGTTCAATCTTGAAAGCCAACACCATGTGGACTGACAAGTAGAGGCAGCTCCAACCCGACATTTCAACGGGTGCTTACTGAGCATCTATTATGTGACAGCTGCTGTGCTTGGGATAAAGGAATGAGGCGCCCACAGACCCAGAATAACACGTGATGATGTCAATAAGAAAAATAAGCTCAGAGTGTTTTTGGGAACCCAGAGGAAAGCAAAATGAACTCTGCCTAGAACTGAGAAGGTGTCATAGTGGCCTGGCAAAGAATCACTGGTGGTGTGAGCAGTCAGTGGGGCTGCAAATAGAGAGAAACAGAACATTTGAGAGTCATTTTAAAGCTAAGCTGGCCAGGCCTGGAAGATTCATTGAATGAGGAGGTGAAGGGTGGTTGGGTGACTGAATGGGTGAGAGTCAGGAGCATTTCTTGCGACAGGAAACCAGGAAGGGGTAAGATTCAAGGCAGCAAGAGGGTTTTGTATCACTTGCTTCATGAGAGCCACCATCAGACCAGAGGCATTTGAGTCCTTTCATTAGAATAAAGTACACACTACTGTTTGAAATTACCTTAATATTTCCTTCTCAGGCTGTCAAAACCTCGCCGTTTCCCAGCCCAGTTCAAATTTCACCTTCTCTGAGAAGCTTTCCTTAAATGCAGTGGACCCCTCATTCTTTGTTTGAGGTCATCCTGGTGCCATCTTTTTCATCAATGACAGCACTGTGGCCCTGCCTGCCTGGGGATACAGCAAGCTGCACACAGGTGTGTCCCTCTCCAGGGCCCTGCCCCTGTTTTACTCATCCTTCGTTCATGTCTTCATGTGCCCAATGCCACACTCAGCACAAAACAAGGTGAGCAAATGAACGCTACATTAAGCCAAATTGCAGAGCTTCTGCTTAACTAGGGCAAGGAGTGATGGAAATTTCTGTAGCTCTCACCTGAAGCTTCAAAGGAAACCAACCTGCAAGATGCAACAGCCAGACAGCAACTGCTCCCTCTGATACACAAATGAAACCAAGCCTGAAGCAGAGAGCCTGGCACCATGTCCACTTGTCCAGATCATCGCCTTCCAGAGTTTTACTCTGGGAAGGGGGCTGGCCCCTAAGTGGAGGTGACGGGTGGCTGGCTCTGGCCACCCATGCACACCATCTTGGCCCTGCTTCTGTGGCAGGTGGAATTTGCAGTCTGAATCCAAGCACTGGGAGCAGCCCTGGGCCAATCTGAAGCAGTGAGGCTTGTCATCCTTCATTTCCCTGACCTTCAGTGAGTACCAGCTTTACCTGTTTCGGTGACCTTCAGTGAGTACCATCTCCCTGTTTCTAAGCACCCATCTGACCCCATCAGTGTCCTGCTTCCAGTGCAGTTATCAAAAGATCTGCCCGCAGACCTTGCTCTGAACCCTGCCCTTCACCTAGTGTTACCAGCCATGCCATTCAGCAAGGAGTCTCAAAGGATCCTTTATGAATCCAAACCCCAAGCCGGGCACCCTACAAGAGTGAGAGATCCCATCGTACCTATAGAACTGCAGTGTCCATCATAGCATCTGACACATAGTAGGTACTCAATGGATGCATGTTGCATGAATGTTGGGTACAAGAATAGACAGCCCCTGTCCTGCAGCAGCCCAGGATCCGGCAGAAGAGACACTAGATAGAGAGGCTGGCTTGGGAGCTGGGGTCAAACCACATGGTCTAAATACACACTCTGCTATGGATGTAGTGGGTGGCTTTGATTTCTCTGTGTCTCCGTTTGCTCACCTGTGAAATGTGGATAACTTTGAAACCTGCCTCCCAGGTAGTTGAAGAGAGTAGGTGACATATGATAAGTACATAGCACAGTCCCTGGCACTCAGCAAGTGCTCAATAAACTCCCAAAAGGATGAGTAGAAAATCAGCGAGTGAGTAAAGACATGAATGAAGTACAGATGTAGAACAAAGTGCCGTAGGAACAGGCAGCATTTGGGGAACTTGGTGGAAGGAGGTGTTTGATGAGGAGGGTCTCCCTAGGTGGAGCTGGGAAAATGGCACTCCAGGTGGAGGGCATAGCCCAAGCAGCCCAAGCAGCCCAAGCAGAGGCAGAGAGGTGGAAATGGGTAGGGCAGCTTGGGGAACAGGTGGCTCAAGCTGGCTGGGCCACGAAGGGCAGGAATGGGAGCCATGAAAGATGCCGCGGAAGGGGAAGGTTGGGCCCAGACACATGGGGCCCTGAATGCCAGGCTGGAAGCTTGGCGAAGGAGAACTTTGCAATGGGGAAGGAAAGAGCATGCCCAGGGCAGGAGGCAGATGATGCCTACAGGGCCACAGAAGGAGCTGAACACCAGTTGCCTCCTTCATGCTGCTCACAGCCCAGTTCAAGCAGAGGTGCTCTGATGGGGATGAACCAGGGCATGCGGAGAAAACCCTCAAAACCTTTACTGCTTGTCCATCAGTAAGCATTACTGGGTTTGCTGGATCCAAGAACATCCATAAGGTATAGGATTTCAATGTCCATCTCATCCGACTCTTCCAGTTTCATAGATGAAGAACCCAAAAGCCCAGAGCAGGGAAGGGACTTGCCTGAACCTAAGAGCTCCTAGACTTCTGTCCCTGGGACCCACTTCCCTTTAACCTGAACTCAATATCAGCAAGTTAAACCCATCCGAGGCAGCAGAAATGAAAATAAATTTCTACCAGTCATCCCCACACCAATCCTAAAGAACTGGTATTTTACTCTTGAAAAACAGAGGCAAGGGAAAATGGCATTGCTTGTCCCAGATGCTGATGGAGCCTGTCTTTCAAGGCAGTATGGCATGAGACATTCATTCATTCATTCATTCACTCATTCACTCATTCACTCATTCACTCAACAAGTGTTTATCGAGTGCCTTTGCCATGTGGGGCTCCATGCTGGATGCCAGGAGCCTAACTTTGGAAAGGCCACAGATTTGGCAACTGACTTCAGGCTAATTCTGGCCATGCCTGTCCCATCTGTATGGCTTTGGGCAAGTCACATCATCTCTCTGAGCCTCAGCTTTGTCATCTGCAATGCAAGAATCCAGCACAGAGCTCCTGGCATTGCATTCAGCATTGAACAGAATCATGTGTGTAAAGTGCCCCTTGCCGTCCCATAGAAGGAGGTCCTAAGGCAGGTTCTCAGTCCAGACGCCTCTCTCAGATACATTTTTGTCACTACCTCCATGAGCTCCAAGGGAGATTCCAGGTTTTGGGGGACTTAATTGTTTCCTTCTGATAAATATCACAGGCCATAAAAGCTGACAGCTGCAATGGGTGCATCTGAAATTTCGAGATGTCACATCTCCTTGTGGAAGCATCACTCACCACTCTGCAAGCCAGGGAACCCAGCCCACACTGCTGGCAGAGAGGAAAGAGCTCTGAAAGCTGTTGGGACACAGTGACTGATAAGGTACTGTCACTTTCCATCCACTGCTGCGTTCAAGTATCAGAGCACTTGGCTGAAAATGCCAGACGATTCCTCTTCTCCAGAATTCATCAAAGGCCATGGGGGTTTGGGGAATAAATAGAAGAGATGCTGAAAACAATTGCAAATGTGTTTGTGAAATGATGCACTGGGGACTCCTGTACATCACACTTTCACCTTTTCTTCCAGCCCCTCATGTGTTGGAGAACTTTGGGTCTCGGGTCTCAGATGAGGAGCATTTACAGACTGGATGACCTGGGGTGAGGCACTCAACCTTCTAGGGCCACAGTTTCTTCCCCTGGGAACAAGAAAATCTATTTGGGTTTATTGTGAATGTTAAATTATGTTGGGAGTCTTAAGTTTTTGGGCTGAAATTACCCTTGTTGGTCCGGAATTCTTAACTCTGGCTGTAAATTAAGCCCACCTGGGAAGTTGGTTATTTAAAAATATCTTGGTCTGGGGCCCACCTCTGGGTAGTTTTATTTAATTGGTCTGGCCTGGGGTCTGGGCACTGTCTGTCTAGTTGGTTGGTTGGTTAAAGCTTCCTAAGTGACTGAAATCTGCAGCCAGGTTTGAGAATCCTGATGTTGAATCTGGCTTCTCACTGCAGGTCTTAAGCACAGGAACAACATTGTCATTTTCATGCCTTGGAAAGATCACCCTGGGGACTTTGAAGATAATGGGTTGCATGGCAGGTGTAAGACTACATTCAGGGATGCCGTAAGAGCCTTTCTATTCACTGTGTGGTCCATGGAACAGCAGTATTGGCCCTCCTGGTTAGGGAGGCAGACTCTCAGGACACAGCCTGAGCAACTACTGATTGAGAGTCTACATTTTAACAAGATCCCAGGTGATGTGTACCGTCATCCCTTGGTATCCACAAGGGATTGGTTCCAGGATCCCAGAGGATACCAAAATCCACTAATGCTCAAGTCCTTTATATAAAATGGCACAGTATTTGCATATAGCCTATGCACATCCTCCAGTATACTTTAAATCATCTCTAGATTGCTTATCAGACATACCTAATACAATGCAAATGCTATGTAAATAGTTGTTCTACTGTGTTGGTTTCATATTTGTATTATTTGTATTGTTGTGTTGTTACTTTTGTTGTTTTTTAAAATATATTCAGTCTGCTGTTGGCCGAAGTCACAGATGTGAACTTGTAGATACAGAGGGCCAACTCTTCATGCATGAAAGCTTGGGAAAGCCTGGATAAGAAGACTATGTACTGCAAGGGTCCATGCTAAAGATGGTGACAACCCCACTCAAAGCAGAGAGTGGCGTTTTAGAATAGAAGGAGACATATTGGAGAAGAATTGACATGGTAGAATGGCAGAGCTTGGTGTGGAGGTTGAGAAAGAGAAATCGAAAACAGGCATATATTTCTTATTTGGCCCTTGGGGGAAGATAGTGTTTCTGTCTACAGATTAGCAGGGAAAGGCTGATGAGTTATCTTCTTTAACTCAACTATTTTTGCACGGCATCTTATACCAATAATTAGCTTTCAACTTTTGTGTCTTATTTAGTAAGTAGCATCTACCCGAACATGCTCACTCTGGTGTAGATCAAAAATGGTAATTTTTATTGCAAGTTTTCACATTTGGAAACAGCCTTGGTATAGTTCGGTGCTTGCTCTTGGTCCCATACCTAGGAACTGATGGAATGAAGCCTGAACTCAGATCTCCTTACTTCAGACCTTGTGCTCTTTTCCAAGCCTGGTGGTACTTCTTTGGTTTTGTTATTTTGTGTCCCATTGACCTCTGTTGTGGTTATTTTCTATGCACTGCCTGGTGTCCAACTAAGTCAACATATCCCTCATGAAATGCTTTAAATTAAGACATTTTATGTATGTATATAATTGCACTTTAGGTTCTGGGGTTCATGTGCAAAACATGCAGGATTGTTGCATAGGTACATACATGGCAATGTGGTTTGCTGCCTCCATCCCCCCATCATCTATATCTGGTATTTCTCCCCATGTTATCCTTTCCAAACCTCCCTACCCCCCGCTGTTCCTCCCCTATCCCCCCCCAACAGACCCCAGTGTGTGATGCTCCCCTCCTTGTGTCCATATGTTCTCATTGTTCAACACCTGCCTATGAGTGAGAACATTTGGTATTTGTTTTTCTGTTCTTGTGTCAGTTTGCTGAGAATGATGGTTTCCAGATTCTTCCATGTCCCTACAAAGGACACAGCCTTATCGTTTTTTATGGCTGCATAGTATTCCATGGTGTATATGTGCCACATTTTTTTTGTCCAGTCTATCATCAGTGGGCATTTGGGTTGGTTCCAGGTGTTTGCTATTGTAAACAGTGCCACAGTGAACATATGTATGCATGTGTCTTTATAATAGAATGATTTATAATCCTTTGGATATATACCCAGTAATGGGATTGCTGGGTCAAATGGAAGTTCTATTTTTAGGTCCTTGAGGAATTGCCACACTGTCTTCCACAATGATTGAACTAGTTTACACTCCCACCAACAGTATAAAAGTGTTCCTATTTGTCCACATCCTCTCCAGCATTTGTTGTCTCCAGATTTTTTATTGATCGCCATTCTAACTGGCATGAGATGGTATCTCAATGTGGTTTTGATTTGCATTTCTCTAATGACCAGTGATAATGAACATTTTTTCATATGTTTGTTGGCCTCATAAATGTCTTCTTTTGAAAAGTGTCTGTTCATGTCCTTTGCCCATTTTTGAATGGATTTGTTTGCTTTCTTCTTGTAAATCTGTTTTAGTTCTTTGTAGATTCTGGATATTAGCCCTTCGTCAGATGGGTAGATTTCAAAAATTTTTCCCCATTCTGTTGGTTGCCCATTCACCTAATGATTTTTTTTTTTTCTGTACAGAAGCTCTGGAGTTTAATTAGATCCCATTTGTCTGTTTTGGCTTTTGTTGCCAATGCTTTTGGTGTTTTAGTCATGAAGTCCTTAGGACATAGCCTAGGCCTATGTCCTGAATGGTTTCGCCTATGTTTTCTTCTAGGGTTTTTATGCTGTTAGGCCTTATGTTTAAGTCTTTAATCCATCTGGAGTTAATTTTAGTGTAAGGTGTCAGAAAGGGGTCCAGTTTCTGCTTTCTGCACATGGCTAGCCAGTTTTCCCAACACCATTTATTAAACAGTGACTCCTTTCCCCATTGCTTGTTTTTGTCAGGTTTGTCAAAATCAGATGGTTGTAGATGTGTGGCGTTGCCTCTGAGGCCTCTTTTCTGTTCCATTGGTCTCTATCTCTGTTTTGGTATCAGTACCATGCTGTTTTGATTACTGGAGCCTTGTAGTATAGTTTGAAGTCAGGTAGTGTGTTGCTTCCAGCTTTGTTCTTTTTGCTTAGGATTGTCCTGGCTATGTGGGCTCTCTTTTTGTTCCATATGAAGTTTAAGGTGGTTTTTTTCCAGTTCTGTGAAGAGGGTCATAGGTAGCTTAATGGGGATAGCATTGAATCTATAAATTACTTTGGGCAGTATGGCCATTTTCACAATACTGATTCTTCCTAACCATGAGCATGGGATGTTTTTCCATCTGTTTGTGTCCTCTCTTATTTACTTGAGCAGTGGTTTGTAGTTCTCCTTGAAGAAGTCCTTTACGTCCTTTGTTAGTTGTATTCCTAGGTATTAATACCTGTATTATAAATGTATCTATGTTATATACTTAAAGCCTTGTTTTTAATTTCTTTTTTATGGTGCTACAGACATTTAATGCAAAATGGTTGTGTACTTTGTTTAGGTGGGTATGCCACCTGCCATTCTCTTAACCCATTTTGAAATCACAATTCTTCAATTCTGAACATGAAAAATTAGAAAGACATTTCATGTCATACCCTTTTAGCATGCTTCATTTCTGAAAGTGGACCTATTATTTTGCAAAGGGAGACTTACCTGATTCCAAATATTGTCTTTGTCACTTAGCAAAATAGGAAAAAAGGACAGTATTCCCAATAGCCTTCTGAAATTACATGATACCTCACATGAACCTTATATTTATCATATATAAAATAAAGAACACAGACCTCACACATGTGGAATACCACCTTCAAAATTATGTAAAGCCTTGTGCCTGTAATCCGTTACTCGGGAGGATTAGGCAGGAGGGTCACTTGAGACCAGGAGTTTCAGGTTACAGTGAAGTGTGATTGTGTCACTGCACTCTAGCCAGGGCAACATAATGAGACACCATCTGTGAAAGAAAAAAAAAGTCATGAAATATTAAAGACAGCATCTACCTCCTCTACCTCTATTTAATTGATTATTCTAATATACTCTTGAAGCAAGTATATTCAAAGTGTAATATTAAGAAAGAATTGCAAGTTCCTTCTTACTCCTCTGGCCTTCAGTCTAATTCAGCTGCTATTTCAAAACCCTTCAAGGCTTTGTGGTAGGTAAACAGAGATATAAGTATTTTTGTTGTTCATTCTTTTCTCTGCCAAGATCATTACATACTGCACAAAGCAAGCCACTTAAAACACAAATGAAGAAAGAGACTGAATGAAAAATATATGACCCATGATTAAAATACTCTCCTCATTGAAAACAGTAAGAACAGAAAAACAGTTGTCATATTTAAGTTATACTTTGTTGAAGATACTATGCCTAAGATTGTGTATATTATGTATACATATTTGACCAAAATTCTAAATATTTGCAAATGCTATTCTGAGCACACGCTGTATAAATTTTAACTTTCTTGTAGAGTTCATAGCTAACATGCACAATTAGATCAGCATGCATGCATACACATCCCCAGAGGTCCACACATTTTAAAACTTGTTAAGAAGTACAAGCCAGTCTTCTGCTGGAGTCTTTGAGGTTTACACGGGTTAACTCTGCAATTCAAAGAAAATACAGCCTAAACAGCTACTAAGTCCAAACCCTGAAAAATGGTTTCAGACCCTTTAGAAGTATACATATTTTGGGTTTTTTTAAATTCCTTTTAAAAATCACAAATGTATTTTTATTTTTATTGTACTTATTTTAGTTATGATATAAAGGTTACATCATTTATCCAATGGAGAACACATTGCAAGATATTTATAATCACAGCAATATTTGCTGATGGAGTTGGTGTCCATGTTAGCAAATTATAGGAGTTCACCTCGACTTTGATGTCTCTAATGTTTATTTAAATTTTTATGCACCATTATTGAGATATAATTCACATACCATAAAATTTTCCCTTTAAAGTAGATAATTCAGTGTTATTTATGGTAGACTCATAGGCTCGTGCCACTATCACTATTGCCTACTTTTAGAATATTTTCATCACCCCACAAAGAAACCCATATTCCCAGTCAGTCAATCCCTATTTGCTCCTCTCCACCAGCCTCCAAGCACCACTTATTTACCTTCTGACCCTATGGATTTGCCTAGTCTAGATATTTCACATAAAAGGAATCATGTAACCAGAAAGCAGAATATTTTAAATTTAAATATGACCATTAAATAACAAAATCTATTTTTTAAAAATACTAGGTGAATAGGTCACTATATACAAAGCATTTACAAAAATTTCTAACACCAAAAGACTGATTATACTAAGATACATGTTATAGATATATGTTGATATAGATTTAAAGAGGTCTTTATTTTTTCTTCTTCAGGAATGATTCAGAATGTCAGTTATTACTTTTGAATCTTTAAATTGAATGAAATATTTTCTGGGTAATGCTGCTTACTTTATTTTCTAGTAGAGCTAAAGAAGACCATATTTTTGTGACTGTAGCTTGATTCTTACAAATTTTTATAAGAGATAAATTAATATTTTCATAAGGAGGATACACTTTTACATTAGTTTAGAAAAATACAGTGCTCAAATTTAGTAATTCAGAAAATGGAATAGTTATGATAGATTAATTAATGTCATATCTACATTTTATCTATATATAACCCAAGTGTTAGTAGCCACACTCCAATTTTGTTTTTTTGATGAATTCTATATATTTTTCAGGGTTTACTTTCTCATGGACATTTTGGTCTAAGTCTACAGATTCCAGCTTCCACAGGTGTCCTCAATATTACCACATTCCCCATAACTCTTCCCTCTACTATACATCCTGTTAATTCAAATAGATTACTTCATCCTTTGGCCTTGATTTTATAAAGTTGCATTGATAATCAAGCACAGGAAAGGTGAAGGGAGTTCACATTACAGTAATAAAAACAACTTAAAATTGAATACTTAATTTACCTCTTCTTTTAAAGCCTGAAACCATTTCTATTTATTTGTGCTTTATGTTACGAAACTCATTCTTTTATTGCTTCTCTTTTCCTTTTCTGTGCCCTTCAGCATTACAAAAACAAAAGAAGATAATGAAAAGAAAAATAAATATTCCCATCTTATAGAAAAAAAATTATCCCTTTTGATCAGCAACTCTCAAGATCTGAGCTGCATATTAAAACATAATAAATCAAAACAAAAACGCACATTATTCTGTCCTTCCTAAACAATTAAGATGTGCTCTGGTTCTCTTTCGAAAAGTGTCTGTTCATATGCTTTGCCCACTTTTTGATGGGGTAGAAGACATTTACGTAGCCAACAAACATATGAAAAAAGCTCATCATCACTGGTCATTAGAGAAATGCAAATCAAAACCACATTGAGATACAATCTTACACCAGTTAGAATGGCAATCATTAAAAAATCAGGAGACAATAGATGCTGGAGAGGCTGTGGAAAAATAGAAACACTTTTACACTGTTGGTGGGAGCGTAAATTAGTTCAACTATTGTGGAAGAGAGTATGGTGATTCCTCAAAGATCTAGAACTAGAAATACCATTTGACCCAGCAATCCCATTACTGGATATATACCCAAAGGATTATAAATCATTCTGCTATAAAAACACATGCACATATATATTTATTGTAGCATTCTTCACAATAGCAAAGACTTGGAACCAACCCAAATGCCCATCAATGATAGACTGGATAAAGAAAATGTGGCATATATATACCATGGAATACTATGCAACCATAAAAAAGGATGAGTTCATGTCCTTTGCAGAGGACCATCATTCCAAGCAAACTGACAAGAACAGAAAACCAAACATCGCATGTTCTCACTCATAAGTCGGTGTTGAACAATGAGAGCACATGGACACAGGGAGGGGAACATCACACACTGGGGCCTGTTGGGAGGTAGGGGGCTAGGAGAGGGATAGTAGGGGGTGGGGGAATTTGGGAGGGATAGCATTAGGAGAAATACCTAATATAGATGATGGGGTGATGGATGTAGCAAACCACCATGGCACATGTATACCTATGTAACAAATTTCCATGTTCTGCACATGTACCCCAGAACTTAAAGTATAATAAACAAGTTAAAAAAACAAAATGTGCTCCAGTTCTCAACCTGTTCCCATCATTTCTGCAAAGAAAAGAGAAAACTATGAAGATGGTTGATGGCCCCTGCCTTTAAAGGGCAAATACTGCTCCAGGTAATTGTGTTTTTAAGTGAAAATGTTCTAAAATGGCAAACATCATGAATGCTCACCCTCAGGATAGTTTTAAACATTGAATTCACATCTGAAGTGTGTATGTTCACAATGAGTAGTTGAACAATAAAATACATAGATACTTTTATATTACATTTTATTAAATGTAGTTATTTTACATTTGTCCTTTACAAAACAGAGTATATATTCAGATCTATGGTCAATTTTGTAATTATTTACCAGCAATTAAGATAGGTTTCTGTGTTCAGATTTGGATAATATTTTAGTTTTACCTCACCTCTGCTCCATATTGAATTTGAAACTCCCCTTAGGAACAAGAGAAAAACTATTACATGAATATTTCTGCCAAAGTTATATAGAATGAGTAATACTATTACACTCTTTCAAACATTCACATTGAAACAGCCCATCACTATCTTAAAAATGTAAATTCAGAGGAAGCAGGCAATGACCTAAAGAGACAAATTGGAAATGGTTTAGTACACAGGCAGCTCAGTCTTTATCTCTAAACTGATCCAGTTAGGAGATTTCAATTCCCCATACATCCAAAGCATTCTTAACTGGAGGTTCACAATGGATTCAGTCCATTTGACATTGTACTGACAGTATAAGCAAATCTTAATCTTATGGTCATTTGTTCTGAGATAAAGGCTTATAGCTTTCAACATTTTTCAGATTGTGGAATTAGCTTTACAATGATTCAAAAACAGAATAATTGGGAACCATGGTTTTGAGAGACTGTCTTGCTATCAGAATACAGGGTGGATAGGTTTCCTTTGATAGTGAAATGCATTGTGAATGGCAAGTAAAAAAATAAATTGCAAGTTCCAATTATTAGTGAAGCAAATTGATTTTATTTTTCACACTTGGGATACATTTTAGTGAATTGGCAGATTGGTTTAATCAAAAATGCAAGTTGGTTTTTTGATTTGTTTTGTTTTGAGACAGAATCTCACTGTATCACCCAGGCTGGAGTGCAATGGCTTAATGCAACCTCTCCCTCCAGATTCAAATGATTCTCCTGCCTCAGCCTCCCAAGAGCTGGGACTATAGGCACCCACCACCACACCTGGCTAATTTTTTTTTTGTATTTTTAGTAGAGATGGGGTTTCTCCGTGTTGGTCAGGGTGATCTCAAACTGCTGACTTCAAGTGGTCCACCCACCTTGGCTTCCCAAAGTGCTGGGATTCCAAGCATAAGCCACCATTTCCAGGTACAAGTTAGTTTTAAATGATATTTATTTATAAAATTAAAGAATAAATTGCATCAATATCATTATGTAACTGTGGACACTAATGTCAATGAAGTCACTGACACTATTCAAGCAGACAATAGATAAACACCTATGAAGAGTTCAGGTAGTATTCTGAATTTGTAAGACAGATACACTTGATCTCCAAATCCCATTCTAACTCCAAGATGTTCAGTAACTTCCAGGAATGTAATGATCATTAAGACTGTTATTTTAAAAATGTGTCCCGTATTATGTTCCTCAAAAATTTTTTGCAGTCACTGTTTAAGATAAATTAACAGATCAATAAATAACTAGTGAAACTGATTCTATGCCATTTAAAATTTATGATCTTTTCATTAAGTTGTCACATAATGTCACTGGCAAATGTTCTAAAATGGCAAACATCATGAACACTCACCCTCAGGATGATTTTAAACATTGAATTCACATCTGAAGTGTATATGCTCGCAATCAGTATTTGAAAAATAAAATAAGTAGATACTTTTGAGAGGCTTTTTATGTTCTGAACCGTTGCAATCTTCTTGTAAGATTCTATGCCTCCAGCTCCACCCAAGTCTTACCATTGTTCAAAGTTAGTATCTGCTGCTTTTCTATAGAGGTCCTTGTTTCTTCCAGTTCAAGACTTTAATTTTCTTCACTACCTTCTCTGAAAAATGTTTGCCTTTACTTCTAAAAGCCTCTCTACTTTCTAATCTTGTAATTAATCTACAATCCCATTTTTGTTCAGTCGATGCACTAACTTTTCCACACTTGATTCCTGCTAATGTTTTTCTTATTTTGCCTTTCCTACAGTTTGATATTCCTTTTAGACCTGTAATTAAAACAACTTCTGAAATCACATCACCCAAAGAAGTTTCTCCATCAAATTGAATAAATGTTGATGACTCCCCACTAATATGTTTCTGTTTTGATTTAATGCCCCATTACACTTATCTCTTATCATTCCACATAATTAAACTTTGTGCTAAGCAAGCTATATCTTGCCACCCTATTGTAACACAAAAAAAATTCAACCACCTTCCATACAAAAGCCATCTTTACATGTTTTCCCAGAGAGTTTCTCCTACTACAAAGAAAACTTATCTAGTTATTTATGACATTATTTACATCATCTAGTTTAAAGCTATTTCACTAATTACACAAGCAACCAAAGTCCTTCAGTGTGACATAGAAATTTTCAAAGTATTTGGGCCTAAATTGAATGTAATCTATTATGTTGGTCTACCTTTAAACAGAATGAAACTAGGCTATTCTTTCTTCTCTGGTACATGCTTCTAATGATGCATTGTGTGACCCAATTAGGCATTTTAATGGTCATATTGCACTACTTTATTGACCTATGCTCAAATTTCTTTTACTTGGAGGTCAAATAATAGGATATTTGCAATCCTAAATCTTGTTTCCAAATTATTCATTATTTCTCTCATAGGTTTTAACAATTTACAAATTTGATGGGCATTCATTTTAAATCTTACTTGAGTTGCTGAAAAGGTGAAATAGGATTAAGATGTTGGATAGGAGGCAGGACTAGCTTGTAGCTCCCACTCGGATGGGCAGAGCATTATGTGGAGACTCACAGACTGAACTTTTGCTCCAAGAACTACTGCAGGAACATGCCAAGAAAGCTAAGGGAATCTACAGACCCTTTGAAGAAACTGGATCACTGCTGGAGGTTCCCTGAGACACCGAAAACCTGTGAGTCTGCTTTCTGTCTCAGTGGGGAGGCTCATGGTTTGGGGCAAGTTCTCAGCCCTGATGATGGGCTACTTGGAAATAGACTTTGCTGCTGTTGTGGGGATGTACGGTGGGAGTGAAACCAGCCTTTAGGACTGCAAGCTGTGTGGGAGTAGGGTGAGTCCTGTGACTGCCAGCTTTCCCCCACTTTCCTGGTCACCTGCATGACTCAGCAGAGGCAGCCATAATCCCCCTGGGAATATAACTCCATTGGACTGGGAACCACAATCTCATGCCCCACAGCAGCCATGGCAAGCCGTAAGGAGAGGCTGAACTCAGACACTCCTATCTCTGCTTTCACCTAGTAGTCTTTCTCTACCCAACCTGGTAGCCAAAGACAAAGGTCATAATCTCTTGGGAGCTCTATGGCTCTGCCCACTGCCTGAGAAAACTGAGTACTTAACCAGATGTCCCTAGGGCAAATTTGTAGCCTTCTTATAGGGCCACAGTGATGCACTTTTGAAAGTGCTACCTGGCTTGAGGCTAACCAACACAAACCAGCACGCTAATCAAAAACACACCCAAAGACCTTCACAGAGTCTACTTCACTTCCCTGCTACCTCTTGGTATCCATGGCTGCAAGAACTGAGACAGATCATATCACAGGATCTTTGTAGTGTGTTTGTAGATATGCCCCAGTACCATCCTGGGGCCTGGTAGCTCTGCTGGATGGCTGGACCCAGAAGAGCAAAAATAATTGCTACAGTTCAACTCTCAGGAAGCCTCATTCCTAGGGGAATGAGGAGAACACCACATCAAGGAAGCACCCTGTGGGACAAAAGAATCTAAACAGCAGCTCTTGAATCCCAGATTTTCCCTCTGACATAGTCTACTCAAATAAGAAGGAACCAGAAAAATAATTCTGGTAATATGACAAAATAAGGTTCTTTAACACTCCCAAAAGATCATACCAGCTCACCACTAACAGATCTAAACCAAGACAAAATCTCTGAATTGCCATAAAAAGAATTCAGAAGATTGATTATTAAGCAAATCAAGGAGATACCAGAGATCTGTATCTGGTATTTTATTTCTTTAAGACTACCTTAAAGAAATAAAAAACATAATATGGGATATGAAAGGGAAATTCTTCAGTGAAATAGCATAAATAAAAAACAATTACAACTTCTAAAAATCAAGGACACATTTAGAAAAATGCAAAATGTACTGGAAAGCCTCAGCAATTGAATCAAACACAAGAAAGAAAATTCAGAGCTTGAAGACAAGGCTTTCAAATTAACCCAATCTTTCAAAGACAAAGAAAAAAGAATTTACAAAATGAACGAAGCCTTCAAGAAGTTTGGGACTATGTTAAAGTCCAAACCTAGAAATAGTTAGTGTTCCCAAGGAAGAAGAGAAATCTAAACATTTCTAAGACATATCTGAGGGATAATCGAGGAAAACCTCTCTGGCCTTGCTAGATATCTAGACATCCAAATACAAGAAGCTCAAAGAATACCTGAGAAATTCATTGCAAAAAGATCATCATCTAGACACATAGTCATTAAGTTATCTAAAGTCAAGACAAATGAAAGAATTTTAAGAGCTATGAGGCAAAGCATCAGATAACCTATAAAGGAAAACCTATCAGATTAACAGTAGATTTCTCAACAGAAGCCCTACATGCTAGAAGGCATTGGGGCCCTAATTTAACCTCCTTAAACAAAATAATTATCAGCCAAGGATGTTATATCCAGCAAAACTAAGCTTCATAAATGAAGGAAAGATCCAGTACAGATTCCATACAAACAGATGCTGAGAGAATTTGCCACTACCAGGTGAGTAAGTACTGCAAGAGCTGCTAAAAAGAGCTCTAAATCTTGAAACAAATCCTCAAAATACACCAAAATAGAATCCCCTTAAAACATGAATCTCACAGGACCTATATAACGACATAATAAAAAAAAAACCATTTGGGCAACAAATAGCCCAATGAATAGGCTAGTATCTCACATCTCAATACTAATATTAAATGTAAATGGCCTAAATGTTCCTGTGAAGATATAAAATGGCAGAATGTTTAAGAAATCACCAACCAAGTTTCTGCTATCTTCAGTAAACTCACCTAACACGTAAGGACTCACATAAACTTAAGGTAAAAGGATGGAAAATGATATTACATTCAAATGGACACCAAAAGTGAGAAGGATTAGTTATTGTTACATCAGATAAAACAGATTTTAAAGCAACAGCAGTTAAAAAAAGACAAAGAGGGATATTATATAATGATAAAAGGACTATTCCAACAGGAAAATATCACAATTCTAAATATATGTACACCTAACATTCAAGCTCCCAAATTTATAAAACAGTTACTACTAGACCTAAGAAATAACATAAACAACATCACAATAATAGCATGGGACTTTAATACTCTACTGATAGCACTAGAAAGGTCATCAAGACAGAAAGTCAACAAAGAAACAATGGACCTAAACTATACAACATACGGACTTAACAGATATTTACATAACATGCAACCCAACAACCACAAAATATATATTCTATTCATCAGCACATGGAACATTCTCCAAGACAGACCATATGATAGCCCACAAGACAGTAAAATGGTCTCAGTAAATTTAAGACAATCAAAATTACATCAAGTACTTTCTCAGACCACAGTGGAATAAATTTGGAAATAAACTCCCAAAGGAACCCTCCAAACTATGAAAATTAAATAATCTACTCCTGCATTATAGGGGTCAACAATAAAACCAAAATGGAAATTAAAAAGTTATTTGAACTGAACAATAATAGTGACACAACCTATCAAAACCTCTGGGATACAGCACAAGTGATGCTAAGAAAAAAGTTCATAACATTAAATGCCCACATCAAAGTGCTGGAAAGAGCACAAATAGACAATCTAAAGTCACACCTCATGGAATTCTTGACTAAAACACCAAAAGCAATGGCAACAAAAACCAAAATTGACAAATGGGATCTAATTGAACTAAAGAGCTTCTGCACAGCAAAAGAAACTATCTAATCAGAGTGAAAAGGCAACCTACAGAATGGGAGAAAATGTTTGCAATCTGCTCACCTTACAAAGGGCTAATATCCAGAATCTACAAAGAACTTAAACAAATTTACAGAGAAAAAACAACCCCATCAAAAAGTGGGCAAAAGATATGAACAGACACTTCTCAAAATAAGACATTTATGTGGCCAAAAAGCATATGAAGAAAAGTTTATCATCACTGGTCATTAGAGAAATGCAAATCAAAACCACAATGAGATACAATCTCATGCCAGTTAGAATGGTTATCATTAAAAAGTCAGGAAACAACAGATGCTGAAGAGGATGTGGAGAAATAGGAACACTTTTACACTGTTGGTGGGAGTGTAAATTAGTTCAACCATTAGGAAAGACAGTGTGGCTATTCCTTAGGAATCTAGAACCAGAAATATCATTTGACCCAACATCTTATTACTGGGTATATACCCAAAATATTTTAAATCATTCTACTATGAAGATGTGCACATGTAGACCAGACTTGGAACCAACCCAAATGCCCATCAATGATAGGCTGGATAAAGAAAATGTGGCACATATACACCATAGAATACTATGCAGCCATAAAAAGGATGAGTTCATGTCTTTCGCAGGGACATGGATGAAGGTGGAAACCATCATTCTCAGCAAACTAACAAAGGAATGGAAAACCAAATACCACATGTCCTCACTTGTAAGTGTGAGTTGAACAATGAGAACACATGGACACAGTGGGAGTTGAACAATGAGAACACAATGAGGGGAATGTCACACACCAGGGCCTGTCAGGGGGTGAGGGGATAGGGAATGGATAGCATGAGGAGAAATACCTAATGTAGATGACGGGTTGATGGGTGCAGCAAACTACCATGGCACATGTATACCTATGTTATATATATATATATATTAGAATATAGATATAATATAATAGCACTCAGCCCTAAAAAGGAATGAAAGAATGGCATTCACAGCAATCTGGATGGAATTAGAAACTATTATTCTAAATGAAATAACTCAGGAATAAAAAAATCAAACATTGTAACTCACGCATAATGTGGAAGCTAAGCTATGAGGATGCAAAGGCATAAGAATGATACATTGGACTTTGGGGACTCAGGAGAAAGAGTGGAGGGTGGCAAGTAATAAAAATCTACACATTGGGTATAGGGCACAACGCTCAGGTGATAGGTACACCAAAATATCAAATCACCAGTACAGAAATTATTTCTGTAACAAAACACCATCTGTTTCTCCCAAAAAATTGAACTAAAAAATATAAAATTAAATAAATAAATAGGTAAAATATGCAGGGTTAATGCCAAGTACTGTGCCATACTCCAAGAATTTCATTCACATCAGCAATATTCAAATTTAAAAAAAAATCATAAAACACAGTGAGACCTATATTTTATATTGTAACCCAGAACACATATGTGTATGCTTAAATATTTAAGTATATCTAAATCCAATTAAATTTAATAATTAAATTTTTGTCCTTACTGTGAATTAACCATTCTTACATTTTCTGTTCTGTGTTTTTCATTCCATTTCATTTTCTTTAAATGAGTGGTTATGCCTCACACTACTATCTATTGCTATGTGACAAAACAGCCTAAAATCTCATTTCTTTTTTCTCTACCTCTGTGGATCAGCTGAGATTTTGCTGATTTAGTTTAAACGTGGTTGTGCTTGACTCCAAGCTGCATGTTAGGCCAAGTCTGTCAAACTACATGTTTCTGACTCTCTTTTAACTGGAACCAATGGGTTAAACTGGGCATGTTCTGCTTATAGCAAAAGAAAAATCAAAAACTATATGCTAGGTTGGACAAGTGGAATAACTTAGACATGTTCTTTCCATTGCAATGGCAGAAACGTGACAGGTTAACTTGCTTGTACAAAAAATGTTTTAGTCTTCTGCTTGTAATTTATTTGCTAGCATCTCATTTACCAAGTCATGTGGTTGAAACTAAAATCTAAGGTGCAGAAGTACATTTTACTCACTATGAGGCAAAAGCAAGCCATGTGACTAAGCCCAATATGATGGAGAGAAGTATATTCCCACCAAAGAGATGTCACAGAAAGAATAAATATTTGTTTGACAATAATCTAATATAAAACCCTCATCAAAATACTTTCACAATTGATTTATGACCTACCACAACAGTTCCAAGTTGATATTGATCTATTGATCAGATTCCCTAAGAATGTAATTATTCATCAAATAAATAATTCACTACGTTTTTGTATTTAGTTTATAATATTACACAAACATGAAATTATATGTTACATGATTATTTGATATCCAGATTCTCCAAATTTATCATATTTCTTTGGGATACCAACACTACTAGAAAGTTAAAATTAGTTCAGCTCAGCATATAATCAAGCAAATATTTTATCATGTTTAATAATCAATGTAGTCTCATTTAGGTATTTATAAGCTCTTGTTTGAATCATTCATTCTACCATTGTGTTCAGAAATATTTGATGTTCCAAATTATAGGTTGACCATTAGGTAAAATGTAATATTTAGATATAATGTTGCTTTTCTCAAAAAGATAATTGCTGAGTGTCCCCTTGTTGAACTTTATTTTTTTCTCAATATTTCCCCTTCTGTATAAACTTTCTGAATAAACATGTTTGTAATAAAATATTTTATAGTTTGTTTGCATATGCATGTATATATATACACACACATACATTTAATGCTTAGGATTAATTTCCTTGAAATCAGGGGATATATTTGTTTATCTTAACTCTATCTTCTAAATTCCTAGCTGAGGGATTACAGGTTAAAAAGTAATGAGTAATGACACAGCCTCTCATTTAAAAATTTGCTACATTGATATGTTTCTAATAATCTATCATTATTACCTTCCTTCCAATATCTCAAATATCTCTGAAAATGGTTCAGGAATCTCCTTTATAAAATGCAATGTTACCTATAAAAGATAGATGGACTAAGTAAATTAAATTCATTTAGGGTTGTTTTACTAAAAATCTTACTTACCCTTAGTTATTTTTTCTAATATCAACCTGATTTTATTCATATTTTTCAGTTGGAAAATTAGTTGTGACAGAATCTAATAAAGATATAACTGAAATTTTTTTTACTACTGAGAAAGAATTCCCAAACAGGTTTTCAAGATTGTGCATTGGCCCCTAAGTCAACTAAAAAACTTTGGCATGGGTATTATAAAATTTTGATCAATATTTCATCATGAGATTGTGTGTGTGTGTGTGTATGTGTGTGTGTGTATAAATATATAATATATGTTATGTATATTTAATGGCAAAACCTGCGATTACTTTTGCACCAACCTAATACTATAATTGAGATATATAATGACTATATATCAATTTATAGATATATACACCATATGTTATATTTACACACACATGTAACATAAAGAACTCACGATTATATAAACAGTTAAAATTTAGTGTAATAATTGCTGTTAAAGGGATTTGGATGAAGTGATTTGAGAGCATTATGTATAAACAATTGAATACAATCTGGAGAATTTAGGACAGGTGTACTACTGTGATTTATTTGAGCTGGCACATGACGATCAGGGATTTTCAAAATTAAAAAAAAAGTAGAAAATTTTGGGAAAAAAACTTCCCTTATGCATTAATACAAGGACTGAGAGCAATCAGAAACCAAGTATAACTGAGGGTATTGAGGTGTTCTTTAAGATAAACACATTGATAGTAGAAAGTGGAGATAAACAAAGTAAGATGTAGAGGACAGAATATGAAGTAGCTTTATACTGAAGACTTTAATATGTGGTCTCAGAAAAATGTAAGTTAAAAATATTTTGAAAAGTGAAAAGTGACATAATCAATTATGCTTCTTTGGAAAAGTACCATGGCTTTAGTGTGTGAAAGTTGTTTGGAAACACAAGACAAGGTTTCTGAAATAATTCAGAAGGAAATTATTCAAATCCAAATAAACAATGTTAGTAAATGTTAAAAGATGAAAGTCAATTTTAGAGATATTTCTGGTTTATAAATATTTCTGATTTAGTGACCAATAGAATGCTGAGAAGAGGAAGCAGTGGAATATGATTAATTAAACCTAATTGAAGTTGTTATCAATGAGCAGAATAATTGAGAAGGGTGAAGAGAAAGGAGAGAAGGGAGAAAAAATGTTGTTTTTTATGTTTGATGTACATGCAATACATTCAGATGAATACATTCCTGGAAAAAATGGTTTACAACTAGAAAGAAAGATGAAAATGAAAATCCAAATATAGATGTGGAGTATCTCAAAAAGAAAATAAGATAAATGATGTAACCAAGGAAAATGAATATTTAAGGGTTATGCAATAGAAAAGGAAGGAGCTAAAAAAAATAGGCTAAAATATAAAAAAGTACATTAAGAAAGTAAAGAGCTTTAAGCTGTAGAGAATGGTTTATAGTTCCAAATTTTATAGAGACATCACACCGAATGAGGACTAAAATATTTTTTTATTTGAACATGAAGTCCTTGATAATTTCAGCATGAATATTTTTAGTAGATTGGTCGAGTAAGAAATCATAGTTTAGAAATAAATGAGAATTGTAGAAGTGGATACAGTAGGCTAACTACTTTTGCAAAATGTTCAGAATGTAGGCAAATGTTACGGAGTGATAGATATGAGGTGTTTTGGAACTAGGGAAAATTTTTATATGTTGGAAATAAATTTGTGCATGTTTCACGTGGAGGAAATGGAGCCAATGGAGATGAAAATAAATGACATAGGAATAAGCAAAAGAGCAATGTGCAAGAAAATTCAGAAAGAAATGGAATTGATCCATATTTGCAAAGCCTACATGTACAAATAATGAAATAAATTACCTTTGTTTTCATGCATGAAAGGCAGAGTTGGAACACTCTGGGTGATATGGTTTGGCTCTGTGTCCTCACCCAGATCTCATGTGAAATTCTAATTTTCACGTGTCAGGGGAAAGGCCTGGTGGGATGTAATTGGATCATGGGGACAGATGTTCCCCTTTCTGTTCTCCTGATAGTGAGTTAACATGATATCTGACAGTTTAAACATATGTGGCATTTCCACCTTCTCTCTTTCTTCTGCCATCATATAAAGAAGGCCCTTGATTCCCCTTCACCTTTGGCCATGATTGCAAATTTCCTGAAGCCTCCCATTCATGCTTCCTATTAAGCCTGAAGAACTGTGACTGAATTAAACTTCTTCTCTTCATAAATCACTCAGTCTTAGATAGTTCTTTATAACAGTGTGAAAACAAACTAATGCAGACAATTAGTACTGAGAGAAGTTGGCATTGCCATAAAGGTACCTGAAAATTGGAAGCAACTTTGGAACTGGTTAACATGCAGAGGTTAGAACAGTTTGTAGGGCTCAGAAGACAGGAAGATGAGTGAATGTTTTGAACTGTCTAGAGACTCGTTGAATAGTTGTGACTAAAATGCTGATAGTGATATGGACAATGAAGTCAAGGGTGAAGTGGTCTCAGATGGAGATGAAAAACTTACTGGGAACTGAAATAAAGGTAACTCTTGCAATGCTTTAGCAAAAAGAGTGGCAGCATTTTGCCTCTGCCCTAGAGATCTGTGGAACTTTCAACTAGAGAGAGATGTTTTAGGGTATCTGGCAGAAGAAATTTCTAAACAGCAAATCATTCAAGATGTTGGCTGGCTTTTTCTAAAATTGTATGCTCATATGCATGAAGAAAGAAATGGTCTGAAATTGGAACTTGTATTTCAAAGGGAACCAGAGCATATACGTTTTAAAAATTTGCAACCTGGGCCAGGTGCAGTGGCTCACGCCTGTAATCCCAGCACTTTGGGAGGGCGAGGTGGGCGGATCATGTAGTCAAGAGATTGAGGCTATCCTGGCCAACATGGTGAAACCCCGTCTCTACTAAAAATACAAAAAAATTAGCTGGGCGTGGTGGTGCGCACCTGTAGTCCCAGCTAGCCGGGAGGCTGAGACAGAAGAATTGCTTGAACCCGGGAGGCAGAGGTTGTAGTGAGCCGAGATTGCACCACTGCACTCCAGCCTGGCGCCTGGTGATGGAGTGAGACTCTGTCTCAAAAAAAAAAAAAAAAAAAATTGCAACCTGATGCATGTGGTAAGAAAGAAACCAATTTTGGGGGGAGAAATTCAGGCCAGCTACAGAAATTTGCATAAGTAATGAGGAGCAGTTGTAAATAGCCAAGATAATGGGGGAAAATGTCTCCAGGGCATTTCAGAGATTTTTCACAGCAGCCCCTCCCATCACAGGCCTGAAGGACTAGGAGGAAAACATGGTTTCAACGTCAGGGTCCAGGGCCCCACTGCTCTGTGCAGCCTTGGGACATGGCACCTTGTGTTTCAGGCACTCCAGCTTCAGTCATATAACTAAAATGGGGCAAGGTACAGCTTGGGCCATTGCCTCTGTGGGTGCAATCATGAAGCCTTGACAGTTTCCATGTGGCTGCGTCTGCAGGTACACAGAAGGCAAGAATTGAGGTTTGGGAACCTCTGCCTAGATTTCAGAGGTTGTATGGAATTGCCTGGATATCCACCAAGAATTCTGCTGCAGGGGTAGAGCAGAACTCTCTTAGGAGATCTGATGGTTTAAAAGTATGTGGTACTTCCCACTCCTCTCTCTCCTGCCTCCTTGTGAAGAAGGTTCCTGATTTCCCTTCACCTTTTGCCGTGATTTCCTGAGGCCTTCGGGTTAAGCTTCCTGTTAAACCTGTGGAACTGTGAGTCAAATTAAACCTCTTTTCTTCATAAATTATCCAGTTTCTTTTAGTTCTTTATAGCAGTGTGAGAATGCACTAATACACTAGGTAAATTTAGATTTGAGGAAGATTGATACCTTATGAGCCGTGCTTTCTTAGTTACATGAGCAAGATATATTTTATTCTTAGAATATAGGAGTAGAGAAAACTGATTAAGAACCAACACTACAGGCTGGGCGCAGTGGCGCACGCCTATAATCCCAGCACTTTGGGAGGCCGAGGTGGGTGGATCACAAGGTCAAGAGATCGAGACCATCCTGGCCAACACGGTGAAACCCCGTCTCTATTAAAAATACAAAAAAATTTAGCCTGGCGTGGTGGCACACGCCTGTGGTCCCAGCTACTCGGGAGGCTGAGGCGGAAGAATCGCTTGAACCCAGGAGGCAGAGGTTGCAGTGAGCCGAGATTGCGCCACTGCATTCCAGCCTGGCGACAGAGCAAGACTCTGTCTCAAAAAAAAAAAAAAAAA
>CAUYLG010019106.1:0-44628 GCA_963573385.1 Cacajao melanocephalus | reverse complement strand
CTCCTTCAGTTCTGCTCTGATCTTATTTCTCATCTTCTGCTAGCTTTGGAGTTTTTTTGATCTTGCTCTTCTAGCTGTTTCAATTTTGATGATAGGGTGTCGATTTTAGATCTTTCCTCACTTCTCATGTGGGAACTTATTGCTATAAATTTCCCCCAGACACTGCTTTTAATGTGTCCCAGATATTCTGGTATGTTGTGTCTTCATTCTCGTTGATTTCAAAGAACATCTTTATTTCTGCCTTCATTTCATTGTTTATCCAGCTGACATTCTGGAGACAGTTGTTCAGTTCCCATGAAGTTGTGTGGTTCTGAGTTAGCTTCTGAATTCTGAGTTCTAATTTGATTGCCCCATGGTCTGAGAAACTGTTATGATTTCTGTTCTTTTGCATTTGCTGAGGAGTGATTTACTTCCAATTATGTGGTCATTTTAGAGTAGGTGCAATGCGGTGCTGAGAAGGGTGTATATTCTGTGGATTTGCGGTGGAGATTTCTGTAGATGTCTCTTAGGTCTGCTTGGTCCAGATCTGAGTTCAAGTCCTGGATATCCTTGTTAATTTTCCGTTTCATTGATCTGTCTAATATTGACAGTGGAGTGTCAAAGTCTCCCACTATTATTGTGTGGGAGTCTAAGTCTCTTTGTAGCTCATTAAGAACTTGCTTTATGTACCTGGATGCTCCTGTGTTAGGTGCGTATATATTTAAGATTGTTAGTTCTTCTTGATGCATTGATCCTTTTACCATTATGTAATGTCCTTCTTTGTCTCTTTTGATCTTTGTTGGTTTAAAATATATTTTATCAGAGACTAGGATTCCAACTCCTGCTTTTTTTTTTCTCTCCATTTGTTTGATAAATCTTCCTCTGTCCCTTTATTTTGAGCCTATGTGTGTCCTTATACGTAAGATGGGTTTCCTGAATACAGCACACCAATGGGTCTTGACTTTTTATCCCATTTGCCAGTCTGTGTCTTTTCATTGGGGCATTTAGCCCATTTACATTTAGGGTTAATATTGCTATGTGTGAATTTGATCCTGCCATTTTGATGCTAGCTGGATGTTTTGCCAGTTGACGCATTTTTTTCATTGTGTCAATGGTCTTTACCATTTGATATGTTTTTGGAGTGGCTGGTACTGGTTGTTCCTTTCCTTGTTTAGTGCTTCTTTCAGAAGCTCTTGTAAGGCAGGCCTGGGGGTGACAAAATCTCTCAGCAATAGCTTGTCCATAAAGGATTTTCTTTCTCCTTAACTTATGAAGCTTAGTTCGGCTGGATGTTAAATTCTAGGTTGAAAGTTCTTTTATTTAAGGATGTTTAATAATGGCTCCCACTCTCTTCTGGCTTGCAGTTTTTCTGCAGAGAGATCCACTATAAGTCTGACGGGCTTCCCTTTGTGGATAACTTGGTCTTTCTCTCTGGCTGCACTTAGCATTTTTTCCTTCATTTCAACCCTGGTGAATCTGACGATTATGTGCCTTGGGTTTGCTCTTCTTGAGGAATATCTTTGTGGAGTTCTCTCTATTTCCTGGACCTCACTGGTGGCCTGGCTTGCTAGGTTGGGGAAGTTCTCCTGGATAATATCCTGAAGAGTGTTTTCTAGCTTGGATTCATTCTCTCCATCACATTCAGGTACACCTATCAAACGTAGATTAGGTCTTTTCACATAATCCCATATTTCTTGGAGGTTTTGTTCATTTCTTTTCACTCTTTTTTTCTATTCTTGCCTCCTCATTTTATTTCATTGAGTTGATCTTCAATCTCTTATATCCTTTCTTCTGCTTGGTTGATTCGGCTATTGAAACTTGCGCATGCTTTGCGAAGTTCTTGTGCTGTGTTTTTCAGCTCCATCAAGTCATTTATATTCTTCTCTAAGTTGTTTATTCTAGTTAGCATATCATCTAACCTTTTTTCTAGGTTCTTGGTTTCTTTGCATTGTGTTAACATATGTTCTTTTAGCTCTGAGAAGTTTGTTATTACCCACCTTTTGAAGTCTGTTTCTGTCAATTCATCAGATTCACTCTCCATCCATCTTTGATCCCTAGCTGGTGAGGAGTTGTGTTCCTTTGAAGGAGGAGAGGCATTCTGATTTTTGCTGTTTTCATCCTTTTTGGACTGGTTTCTTCCCATGATTCTGGCTTTATCTACCTGTGGTCTTTGTAGTTGGTGACTTTCGGATGGGGTCTCTGCGTGGACATCCTTTTTGTTGATGATATAGTTATTTCTTTCTGTTTCTTAGTTTTCCTTCTAACAGTCAGGCCCCTCTGCTGCAGGACTGCTGGAGGTCCACTCCAGACCCTGCTTGCCTGGGGATATTCTGCTGGGGCTGCAGAACAGTAAGGGTTGCTGCCAGTTTATTCTTCTGCTATCTTTGTCCCAGAAGGGTACCAGCCAGATGTTGGCCTGAGCTTTCCTTTATGAGGTGTCTCTTTGGGTATATGGAGGTTGGGGAGCTGCTTGAGGAGACAGTCTGTCCCTTATAGGAGCTCAAGTGCTGTGCTGGGAGCTCCATTGTTCCATGCAGAGCTGCTGGGCAGGTACTTTTAAGTCTGCTGCAGTGGAACTCATAACCACCTCTTTTCCCAGATGCTCTGTCCTAGGAAGGTCAGCTTTATTTATAAGTTCCTATTGTGCTGCTGCCTTTTTTTGTAAATGCCCTGTCCCACATGGAGTAGTCTAGTCATGGTCTGCCAGCAGAGGTGTTGCTGAGCTGTCACAGGCTCTGCCCAGCTGCTGTGTGCACTGCCTTGGTAGTGGTGGTTTCCCTTCCCCGCACTGAGCTGGACTGTCCTGTGTCCAGCTGAGCTTGCTGTGAAACTCTTAATCCAGAGCATTTCAGATTGTTTGCTTTGTGGGGATGGTACCCACCGAGCCAGATCACTTGGCTCCCTGTCTCTGCCCCCTCACGTTCAATTGAATGGGCAGCTCTGTCTTTCAGGTGTTCCAGGCACCATTTGAAATGGCTGCCCAGATTTGTCTGAGTTTCTGTGTGCCGACCTGGCACTGGCTTAAACCTCTGTGCTGAAAACTCATGGTTCTTTTCTGCCCAGGAATCTCTTGGTCTATGGGCAGTGAAAATTTGTTTGAAAATGCGGTGGGCACTCACCCTCTGCATTGTTCTTGCTGGGAACTGCACTCCGGAGCTGTTCCTATTCAGCCATCTTGAATCCTCCAGGAATGAAGTTCTGATATGTGCTACAACTTGATGAACCTTGACAACATATGGCAAGTAAAATACACTAGACAAAGAAAACAAATATTCTATTATTTCACTTATATAGGTACATAAATGGGCAACTTCTAGAGACAAAATCTATAAAACAAGTTACAAGGTTTAGGGGAGGGTAACAGGGAATTGTTGCTTAATGATTACAGTCTTTTCAGGGTTATTAAGAATGTGAGGAAATGGATAGCTGTGATGGTTACGCAACATTCAGTAGGGGTCTACCTTTAGCTCCTAATCACCTCCCAAACACTTGACCTCCTGGTACCATCGCTTTGGGGATTAAGATTTCAACATACAAATTGACAACATTATGAATGCAATTAATGTTACTTAATTATACACTTAGTGATTAAGTTGACAAATTTTATGTGGTATTTTCACAAAAATTTCTAAAAATAATATAATTTACTAAACACCATTTAACTGCACATTTACTTGGATAAATTGTTTGGTGTATGAATGGATTTTAATAAAGTTGTTTAAAATGAGCCTATTATATGAATAGACTCATGTCAATCAGAAAAATGAATAAATGAATGCCTAATAAGCACATAAATAGATACTCAATATTATTAGTCATTAGGAAAATGAGAACAAAAATTACACAGAGATACCACTTCCCACCTATAAGGATGGCTATAAGAAAAACAAAATGATAACAATTAGATAGGACATGAGAAATTAGAACTGTTCTATATTATTGGTGGGCATGTAAAATGGCATAGCCACTTTGGAAAATAACTCAGTAATTCCTCCAAAAAGTTAAACATAGAGTTACCACATGATCAAGAAAATCCACAATGAGAAAAATTGAAACAGACATTCTCATTATAAACTGTGCATGAATGTTCACAGGAGCATTAATTGTAGTAACCAAAAAGTGGAAACAACCCATCAAATGTCCATCAATTGATAAATGAATAAATAAAATGCAGTGTATTCAAACAATGTAGTATGATTAAGCAATGACAAATGATGAAGTACTTTTATATGATGCAACCACATAGAAGAACCTTGAAAACACTATGCTAAGTGAAGTAAAATAATCACAGGAAAACTTTATGTTGTACTATTTCTTTATATGAAATGTTCCGAATGAACAAATCGTTAGAGAAAGGAAGCAGATTTGTAGCTGGAGGTTGGGAATGGATGGAGAGTGACTGCTAATGGGTAGGGGGTTTCTTTTTAAATTAAAAAATTGTTATAAATTAGGTCCTAGTGATAATTGCACAACTTTGTGAATATACTAAAAATTATTGAATTACAGATTTTAAGTTGAAGAATTTTATTATAGTGAATTATATCTCAAACCGTTTAGAAAACATAAGTGCTCATTTACAATTAAAATATTTAAAAATGAAGAAAATGTTGCTTATATTCACTTTTTTCCAAGATTTTAAGTTGAATATTTGAAAATAATCTTTATCAAAATTTAAGCCAGTTTAAACCAGTATATTGATAAAGAAGTCTGGGATTCTCTTCAATTACTTCAATCTTTGCATCTCTTTGTCAGAGATCAAGTTCAAATTTACATTTTGCTCCTTAAGTTGTTTTCAAGTTGATCTTAAAAAATTAACATGAATGTCCACTTTATCAACTACCTCACACAGTCTTAGAGAATAATTTCTGCAGTGCTTTTAAAACTCATTTTACCTTACAGATGTGTTTCCTTGGTCTACATTGCCTTACTTTTATTTCTACTCTAATTTCAGCACAGGTGCCTCTTCATTCCTTTAGGTCTAGTTAAAAGCAAAAAAAACAAACTTTTGATTGACATTCAAAACAATTCACTACACTTGCTTTTTATTTCTACTTCTAGTCAATTTTCCATGTTTAAGTCTGTAAGTAGTGGTATAGTTCTTGGACTAGGGCCATCATCTTAATTATCTCAACATCTCTCAGGGCTTGGCAAAATGTTCAGCATGTAATAGGTCAACAACACATCCTTCAATAAGTAAATGTGTATAAAAGTAGCTTAAGACATTAGTTAAATCAATCATATTTTAGCAGAGCTTACCATTATACTAACATTTAAAAGATTTTCTTCTGTAAATGACACAGACAATTTTAAAGGAAATTAAAAGTCATGGCTATTTTTTCTTCATATTCCCAAATAAATAATAGAAAGAGGGTAAAAAATTAAGGTCAGGTGACAAAGTAATTAGCACATGATGCAGCTAGCTATACTTTGTTTTACATTTTCAACCATTTAAGCCCAATTAAAAAATAAAAATTTATAAGGTAAGCCTGTCTTTGTTACTTCTATTTTTCAGTTGAGTTTATTTACAAGACTGAGCTCACCTCTTTCTTTGAAGCTTTCTGTCACTTATAGTTCACTAAGGTATTTCTGTGAAGGATTAGGGATGAAAGGAATTTGTCATTGAAGGCAATTTTAGACTTAATGCCTCATTCACAAAAGGGAAAGAAAAATAAACCCTCCCATTTTTCAGCCAGTCAGATTTTTAAATTTGCCACAAATGAAAAGCTGAACTTGCGGGAAAGAATGATTTATTTGTTTGTAGGGACAAAAAGGAAAAATAGTCTGAAATCCCTCAAAGAACACCTATTTCAAAAAATAATGGAAAAATTCACTTCCATGAGGGAATAAAGCATTAAGTATCTTAAACATTGTCTGTTAGACATACTCATACACACACCCACACCCACCCACACACACACACACACACACCCTTCTTTGTTGACCAGAGTATATGCAGATGCAAAAGTCTTTAGAGTTTTGTAATGTGGAATTTTGATTCTTTACTTAAATCCCTAACCTGGAAGGTCAGATAAAGGTCAAGATTATTACTATCGTCTCAGGTCCTCTACATTATAGGAGTCCATAAACTTACATATTTATACCTTGTTATTTCTAAAGCAACTCCTAAAAGCCTAGCCTATTTGTTCTTCTACTCTCAAAAACTTTCTTAGCAGTTAGCCCTAAAAGAGTAGCCAAGGATTGTACCTAGGCTATGAGTTCAGAGTTGACAGATTAAAATTCAACTAACACTTTAAAAACTTGAAGTTGTGTGCTGTGTAGAGTTACAAATTGACTTTGTAATCTAACTCATAAAATTATTATAATAACAATATGAGATGGCATATTTGAAAGAAACTGATCCTTAGTAATTTCTTTTCTAATTAAAAATTTAAGTGAATATTGTTTCCAAAAATGGGTATAATTTTGAATGGGGTGTAAACCAAAGCAACTATTCAGGAAGATATTAGATAAAGTCAATAAATATATAGATTCACAACCTTTGAAATCCAGTAGTTCTACTTCTATGTAATTATTACATAAATATATGCATAATGTGAAAAGGAGCTTGGGTAAAAATGTAGGAAAATATTGCTCATGAGTTAGTGTGACTCATTTGCACATATAAGTGTACAAGAAATATGACATCTGTTAACTCTAAGAAATGTTACTTTTGACTATGAATTCTCTATTTTGCCTAGTTGCTTGGAAATGATAAAGTTAACTTTTTTGCCAGCCTAAAGACAGAAAGCTTAAGTCAGAATTAATGCTGAATTGTAAAGAACAAAGTCCCTTTTTGTAAACTGGAGTCTGTGAACTGAGATTTGTATTCTCTAAAAGTGTATCATCTTTTTTTCTCTTGTATATTGAATTACTATTTCACTGTTGACCTTAGTACCTAAACCTTCATCATTGATCTACTAAGTCTGCATTGGATACTTTTACACTTTTCTGACTTAGGAGAATCCAGAAACTCCTAGTAATAAAAATCAACCTGAATCATTTCAAGACTATAAAGTTAACAACAATTTTGCAAGCAATATAGGTGACAGAGAACTTATGAAATGACACAAGGTGATGTGCAACCGTAAAATTCAGATGGCAGGGAATTCTACAAGAAAATTGTCTAGTGTATTAAATGAATAAATTACAAGAGAAAATAAGAAGAATAAAGAAATCTGTAGATTAAAAAAAGCCACAATGGGGAAAATTTAAGTACCAATTAAGTATTTTAAAACAATATAGAATTACTAATTTTAGTTGTTATGATGGTATTTACATTGTATTGAAAATAGATCTCTTATCTTTTTTTGTTTTCAATTGTACTTTAGGTTCTAGGGTACATGTACAGATCATGCAGGATTGTTGCATAGGTATACACACGGCAATGTGGTTTGCTGCCTCCATCCTCCTGTCACCCATATCTGGCATTTCTCCCCATGTTATCCTTCCCTGACCTCCCCACGCCTACCTGCTGTGCCTCCCTTGCCCCCTCATTCAGACTCCAGTGTGTGATGCTCCCCTCCCTGTGTCCATGTGTTCTCATTGTTCAACACCTGCCTCTAAGTCAGAACATGTGGTGTTTGATTTTCTGTTCTTGTGTCAGTTTGCTGAGAATGATGGTTTCCAGATCCATCTGTGTCCCTATAAAGGATACAAACTCATCATTTCCTATGGCTGCATAGTATTCTGTGGTGTATATGTGCCACATTTTCCTTGTTTAGTCTATCATTGATAGGCATTTGGGTTGGTTCCAGGTCTTTGCTACTGTAAAAAGTGCCACTATGAACATACGTGTGCATGTGTCCTTATAATAGAATGATTTATAAGAGACACATTTTGAAGTAGTTATATAATTACCAGGTTGTCTTTCTAGGATTTGTTTCAAAATAATCCACTGTGTATGTGAATGCTGGTGTTGGGGGTGGAGGTGAATAAGAAAGACAAGATGAAACTGTTATACTGGAGCGAGTTAGAAGGAAAGCACCACACTCTGAGTTCCAATTGAAAGTCCTTTGTTGGCCACTGAGAGTCAGCTCTTGCTCAAAATCTCTTGGCCCCAGATAGAGGGATGTGATTTCCTTTTACACCAAACCTGGAAGAGAGGGGAGGGAAATTCTAGCTGAAGTGGAATTTTACAAGCAGAACAAGCAAGTTAGTAGGAGGAATCTGGTAACCAGGAGGCAGGAGGTTCCCATTGTTGCTGGTTATAAGAGTATTTCCATACAATCATCAAGGTGGGTAGCAGGGGGGCTTTCCATACAGTCAATCACCAAGGGGAGATTTTCACAATAGCAGGTAGACTTTCTAAGCAGGATGTGGTTACCACAGTTACAGGTACTGAGAACAGCCTGGCCCAAACCTCAACAGTTCAAGGCTCTGAGTACAGCGTGACCCAGTAATGCACCTGAGGAGCTGTGGCAGGGAAGGCAAAGCTAAACCGGAGTTTGTCAGGCTTATTTCTATGATGGAGTCAAGTTAGTTCATTTCAAAACAAGATTGATCCTTGTAAATAATTGTTGAATCTTGGAGATAGTTTGGTGGGAAACTATTTCAGCATTTCCTCTATAACAAAAATGTGAATATTAGGGTGTTTAAAATGTATCTGAAGTAGAAAGTTGAAAAAATATCCGTTATTGTCAGACTGTAACACTGGTGTGCCAATAGTACTCTCTGCTATTAGAAATAATCATCTTTGTGATTCGAACCCAACAGGCCAATCACTTCCTGCTGATCTCATGAAATGTCCTTTCATTTAATTCATGTATCAATAAAGGCACAGCAGCTATACAGTAATTCCTCATACAGTGAATCATTTATAAACCAAGAATCTTATTTTTGTTGCATTAAAATTGTTTCTTGGGTATTTTTTAAGTGTTGCAAATTTTATGAGAACATTTCCTTTGCCTTTGATTTTCTCATATATGAAAAGATTGTTTGCTCTATATAAACTCAAAATAATGTAAATTCTTTATTTAAATTTGAGAGCTATTTGAGATAAGTTCCCTGTACAATTTAAAGTGAATTAAAATGAACTTTTCTGAGCTAAACCTAAATAATTCACTAATGTTGATTTTACTTTTTTTTTCTACTTTTAGTTATATGCACCCGAGTAGAACAGAGTCAAAGTGTGAAGAACTAGTGTACTCAGAGATTCAGGAACAAGTCCATTAAGTCCTTTTCCTTTTGTATTTTTTTTCCTGTAGCTATAGACATTTTAATAAATTGACCAGATTCTTTACATATAAAACATTGTGTAATTCTAACAAAGTCACTTGGATTTTTTAAAATAAGCTTTACATAAAAATTTTAAAGTTGAAAAATATAAAGGAATAAGTTAATGTGCTATGATGGAAATTGTGACAACACTTATGTAAAGAAATGTATTATTGTGGTTATTCTTATAAATTATGTTTAATAGAATTTTATATGTTAACCATGACTTCAATTTTTTTCTTCTTAATTTTCAGTTTATCTTTATAAGAGTGTTAAGTAATTAATATTATTGAAATTTTAGAAAAGGGAAAATAGGCTTGAAAGGCTTAATGATGTATGTGAGGAAGAACACTCAAGTAGTAAGCAGGGAGACCGGGGGCATAACTCAGTTCTGTTTATTCTGAATCTGGGATTCTTGCTATTATGTCAGTCATGCAGTTATCCATTTCAATAAAGTTTTAATAAGGGAGCTTTCAGGATCTCTTTAAAGATATTATTCTGGTATATTCACCGTGGTCTTGGGTCCTAAGTTAGCTTCTTCAACCTCTTATATCTTTGTAAGATACATGAAAACAAACTACTCAAAAATCCCTGGCAACATTATATCAGCAAAATAGAGTAGATACATCACACAGAAACATCAAAAAACAAGCAAAAACTATCAGAACCAACTTTTTCAGAACTCTGGAAAACAGTCAAAGGTTAAGCAAACAATAACTGCTAAATCTAGAAAAAGGCAAAATAAAAAAATGGAAGTAAAGTTTTGTAGCATGTTTCCTTTACCAGGCCTCATCCCATCTGTAATGTGGCACCAGTCTTGCAGACATCAACCCATATTCCCTGAGTGGTATGAGTCCCTGTTTCAGAGGGAGCAAAGCAGATCTTATTGGCAATTCTGGCTTATGTCTGTTATAACCTGCCTGGGGTCTATCTATAGAACTTGCACAACGTGATTGTCTGTTTTGCCTAATGCACAACTTAGAAAGGCTGGAAATGCAGTGGGAATTGCTCAAAAACATTGTAAGCAATCAGATAATTTGAAGCTGTCCAGAGCAAAAGATTATGGTTGAGACATACAATATGCTTCCTATAGCCTAAAAGGAAAATTTGACGAGAGAGATTCATTTGGAAAGTAGGGCATTCAAAAGCATCTGTCTATATAGGGGAATTTAGAAAGCCATGCACTCCCAGGGCAAGATGTATGCTCAGAAAAGACCTAAGAAGACTGCAAGTTTCATATTAGGATAATCACTAGGTTCAGTGGAGCCTGCCTACATTTTGAAACAAGTCCTCAGTAGACAGCCAATCTGCAAAGGCCATTAGAGATTCTATTTCTTTTCTTCTTTTTTCTTCACCTTCTCTCTGTCATTTTCTCACTCTCTTTTTCTCTCTGACTCTTGACATTCAATAACAATTCTGTAAAATCACAACAACAACAAATAAAAACAACCTAACAGGGACTCAGTGACCACAAACAACAAAAAAATACAGACCCTGTAAATATAGTCGGCAAAAGTCATTAAACAAATGGACTACTTCAACCTTCAACAATCACAAAAAAGAAAAAAACTGTGGAAGATAGAGAATTTAATTTCTAGAGTTACCATACCATATTTAACATTCAAATGTTTGGATTTCAACAACAAAGATACCAAGGAAAGAAAGAAATAAGAAAGTGTGGCCTATAAAAGGAAAAACAAACAAACACACACACACAAAATACAGTCCATACAGATTTCACCACTGTGCAATATATCCATGTAAGAAAACTGTAATTGTATCCCTTAAATTTATACACATTTAAAGCAGAAACAAAATAAATTGTCAGAAACCATCTTTGGTGAGGCCAAGGATGGCCTCATCTTAAAGTCTTTAGCATTGGACATGCTAAAGACTTTAAAACAACTGTCTTAAATACGCTCAAAGCACAAAATAAAAACCTGGTCAGAAAACAAAAAGAAATATGAAAAATTATGTATAAACAAAATATAAATTTCAGTGAATAGATCAAAATTACAAAAAGGGCAAAATACTTCAGTAAGATAGTCTTCATTTCCCTTCTCTTTGTCATTTTCTCACTCTGTTTTTCTGTCTGACTCTTGGCATTCAATAACATCTCTGTAAAATAACAACAACAACAACAACAAAACCTAAGAAACCTAATATATCCAATTATATTCCCCCACAGCAGCAAAATTTTTGCAGCTGTTTATGATCAAAAGTAAATATGGGAGCTTTGGAATCCATACAGGAGGCTGTAGAATCATGGTGGAGCCAAGACAATAGAAGGCCATTTTGATAAGTCAGGTCTGCACTCAGGAAGAAAGGTCACCAACCAGGGTCCTGGCTACAGACCCAGAAATAGCTCCATCCTCACGTGGACTAAGGTACAGCCCATTCGGCCTTGGGCCTGATACGAGCACCACCTGCCAAGGAACCCAAGAAGAGTCACATTCACCCATGACTTAGGAAACTGCCTCTCCAATCTTGATCCTGACAGTGGACCCTGAAGTGCTCTGTGACCCAACTCCAGTCTAAAATGGAAACTGAAATAAAAATATAACATGGCAAAGGTGATTAGATGAAGCAAAAGCTGTTCTAAGAGGACATTATGCAGTAATAAATGCCTACATTAAAGAAAAGAAAGACTGCAAATAAATAATCTAACATTATACTTCAAGAAACTAGAAAAAATGTCAAAAGGTAGTAGAAGAAAGAATGTAATATAAATTAAAACAGACTAGAAAGACAACAGAAAAAAATGAACAAAATTAAGAGTTGTTTTTTTTTGAAGGCAGACACAATTGCCAAATCTAATTAAGCAATAAAACACAAGACTCAAATGAACAAAATTATAAATGGAAGATGAGATATTACAACTGATTCCACAGAGAGACAAAGTATATTAGAGATTACTATGAACAATTATATACCTTTGAATTATGTAAACTAGACAAAATGAATAAATTTCTAGAAGCATACAACCTCTGAAGACTGAATTGTGAAGAAATAGAAAATCTGAACACACTAGTAACAAATAAGGAGATTGAAGCAGTAATCAAAAAATTTCCAACAAATAAAAGCTCAAAACTACTTGATTTTATTGGTAATATTTAACAAACATTAAAAGAGAAATTAATGATAATCTTTCTCACACTCTTCCAAAACCTTGAAGAAGGGAGAACACTTCCAACCTCATTTTACTAGATAAGCATTACTCTCATAAGAAAGTTGGATGAAGACAATACCATAAAATAGATTATAGACCAGTATCCTTGATGAGAACATAGATGCAAAAATCCTCCAGAAAACATTGGCAAATCTAATTCAACAGCACATTAAAAAGATAATATACCATGACCAAATCAGATCTTTACCTGGAATGCAAGGATAATTCCAAGGTAGGAGGTAGGACTTAACTCTGGAGGCAGGGCTTAGACTCTGGACCATAATGAAGACTAGCTGAAACAAGGAAGAGATAAAAGCATTTCTCCATAAGACATAACCACCAGTGCCATGTCAGTTTACCATTGCCATGGCAACACCCATAATTTACTGCCCCTTTCTATGGCAACAAACCAATGACCTGGAAGTTATCATGCTTTTTCTTAGAAATTGCTGCATAATCTGCCTCTTAATTTGCACGTAATTAAATGTGGATATAAAGATGACTGCAGAACTACCACTGAGCTGCTACTCTGGGCACTTTGGCTATAGGGTAGTCCTGCTCTGCAAGAAGAGTACCTCTGCTGCTGCTGTACACTACTGCTTCAATAAATGGTGTTACTACTACTGGTTCACCCTTGAACTGTTTCCTGGGAAAAGCCAAGAACCCCTTCCAGGGTAAGCCCCAGATTTGGGGCTCACCTGTCTGGCATCTTCTGGCAACCACAAAGGGATGAATACAGCAAGCTAGAGGCAGTGAGACAGTAGAGACAGCAGCAATCAGTGGAGAGGCAAGATGGCAAGAAAGGGACAGGAGAGAGAGAGAGATGGTGAGATTGAGAGAGATGGTGAGATTGTGAGAGATGGCAAGATGATCAGATGATGGGATAAGTGCCCTGAAACATGTCCCTGTCACCCCTTCCCCTGGTCTTTTCTCCTCTGACTACAGCAGCTGTTTTATTTTCAGTCCTAAAATGAATGCCCTGTTAGAAGTCTTCATTTTTCATTTAACTCCCTGGGCAATTATTAACAGCAGGACAACTAGTTGTGAGAGATCTCCCATTGGATTTACCCTGGGATGCCAGATTCACCTTTTTCTGTGGTCCTAACTAGGCCTTTGGGTTCACTATTGGCCACTTCCTGATGCTCCAGGGTTTTTGGCATTTGGTTAGCCCCCAGACACTGACATTTCTGGCATTTGGTGTGGGGGTCCTCATTGGCTGACATTGAGGTACTCTGGGTTTTCAGCATTTGATATTGTTGGCTGTCCCCTGAATGATCTGGGGTTTTGGCAATGGCTTTTTTTCTAGGATTGTGGGTTAGAGGACCACCCTAGGAAGATCTTTGTCTTGCTTTTTCTTGTTTTCTGACCTAAGTTATCATTTTCCGTAATAGCATTGTATTTTCCGTTTGTTTGTTTTTCATTTTTGAGACACCATCTCCCTCTACTGCCCAGGGTGGAGTGTTGTGATGCAATCTCTGCTCACTGCAACCTCTTTTTCCTGGGCCCAAGTGATCCTCCCATTTCAGCCTCCCAAGTAGCTGGGATTACAGGCATGTGCAACCATGCTTGGCTAATTTTTGTATTTTTTTGTGGAGATGGGGTTTTGTTACATTGCCCAGGCTGGTCTCAAATTCGTGAACTCAGGCAATCTTCCCACTTCAGCCTCTCAAAATGCTGGGATTACACACATGAGCCATTGCACCTGATCTTGCATTTCATTTTCCTGTTGTCACTTTATTTACACTTTACCTTCAACACTTTGCTTTAAAAATACAACTTTTCTCATATTCTACTCACTGGCAAACATTTATAATCCACTTGTGTCTTGTTACTTATAATTATACCTTTTCTTCACTAGGTGAAAATCTAAAAGAAAAACATAGCAAAAACAAAAGGAAATAAAGAAACATTTTGAATACATGTGCCATTTTCTGTGTATAATTTGGCTTCACACAAGGAAACATTTGTCTGGTTTTCAGAGATTACAGAAAAGTTTACAGAACAGTTTGTTAAGTTGACAGTGTTATTTGATTTAACTTGTGATGACTTGTAAGTATTGTTGTCTGTTTGTTGTGCCATGGAGAAAAGTACAGAAAAAAGTGTGTGGTTAAGCCAGTCAGTTATAATAAGATTAGAGAACTAACTCGGGGAAAGGATGAAACTCCATGTCTGTTTCAGGATTGTTTAGTTGAGGCACTCAAGAAATATACTACTGCAGGCCCAGACTTCCCAGAAGGGCAAGCACTGCTGGATATACATTTCATTACTCAATCTATTTGCACGTAAGCTGGACTCACTTTTGTCTGTGGCCATGAACGGGGAAAATAAGTCCTCCCTCATGACCGTTCCTGGCTACCCAAGGAGCCACCTGTTCCTTTAGAAGTAGCTTTCTCTTGTATATCAAAAAGTTGGAATAAAGGCGAAGGTATCTTGGCCATCTTTGCTTCTCCAAGAGTACAGTTTTTAAATCATAAGTCCCATAATATCAGAAGTAAATGAGCAATATGTTTAATTAATAAGATTAGTCTGGCAAAAATCAAGGCAGCAATAGGACAAGCCTGGGGTAGCTTTGCCTGTCATAAGTCAACCCTAACAAAACTTAAGTGAAACCCTAAAATTCTTAGTGACAAATACAAGTCAGGCATTAAAGGGAATTCAAATGTCACCACACTCTTTGGCAAATGTATTTCTCTACAACAGCTAGCATTAAAGTATTAACTAGCTGAGCAAGGTAGAGTCTATGCAGTTATTAATAAAAGCTGCTGAACATATATTAACAACAATGAGCTATTTTGTTACATAAATATAATCAGGGCACTGACCCCCACCTATATCTGGTTGACTATCAAAATCATCTTCCCTAATATCACCTGGTTTTTACCTCTCACCTGGTTAACATTGTTAGTTGAAGACTTCATTCAATACAACACTTTCAATAATGAATAAAACATCTAGACAAAAGATTAATAATGAAATAGAGGACTTAAATCTATAAAACAAATAAATCTAGCAAATATATAGAGCACTTCACTCAACAACAGCAGAACACATATTTTTCTTACATCCACAATAATCATCTTCATAATCATTGACATTGTTAAGATGTCAATCATATCAAATTGACACATAGATTCAACACTGTCTCTATGAAAATTCCAGTGGCCTTTATTGCCATAATACAAACTTTAATCCTCAAATGTACATGGAGTAGCATGATGTCTGAATAGCTGAAACAATCTAGAAAATTAAGAAAGTTGAAGGACTCACACCTCTTCATTTACAAACTTAATACAAAGCTGCAATAATAAAAACAGTGTGGTAGCTGCATAACGATAGACATATAGACCAATAGAATAAAATAGAATTGAGAGTGAAGAAATAAACCATGTATATATGACCAATTAATTTTGGGAAAAGGGGCCAAGACTGTTCAATAGGTAAAGAATACCTTCTTCAACGAAAAGTTGTGGGACAGCTAGATTTTTGCATGAAAAATCGTGAAGTTAGACTTCTATCTTGGACTATATACAAAAATTAGCTCAAATGGATCAAAAGCCAAAATATAAGAGCTAAAGCCATAAAACTTGAAGAAAAAAGCACACAGACAAATATTCATAATCTTGGATTTAGCAACGGTTTCCTAGAGAAAAAAAAAGAGAAAAGAAAATAGACAAACTAAAATATTCTGATACAAGCCAAAATAGACAAACCTTGAAAACATTCTCTAGGTGAAACAAGCCAGACACAAAAGGAAAAATATCACATAATTCCATTTATATGAGATATCTAGAAGAGGTAAATTTATAGAGATAGTAGATTAGAAGTTAGCTGGAGCTGGATGAGGAGAAAATGGGGTATTACTACCTAAATGGTTATGGAGCTTTCTACTTGAGGTGATTAAAAAGTTTTAAAAATGGTAATGATGAGAGAAGAACACTGCAAATATAATTAATGACAGTAAATTATACATTTTAAAATGATTTAAATGGAAATTTTTGTTACATATTTACCAGAATTTTTAAAAACTTTAAATTGTAAAAATCTGCATCACATTTACTTTTAAGTTGCATCTGCATCTTATACCTTTCTAGGAGCATTGAAATATAGCTGGCACTGTTGTCTTTGTCCTTGTTTAATATTATATGTTTATGCTGTTGTAATGTTGACCAAGGACTGTGCTAACCTCTAAAGAGAGATTATCTATCCATCTATCTAGTGTATATTATATGTATGGACAGATGGATATAGAAAGATACATAGATAATCCTCTATTTGTGTATATAAAGTTCACCCTTGAACAACATCAACACGGGGGTTGGGGTGATGACCCCTGCACAGTCAAAAATCTGCATATAACTTTTGACTCCAAAAACATTAATTACTATTTGCCTACTATTGACCAAAAGCCTAACTGATAGCATAGTTAATAAACTTAGTTTTGTATATTATGTATTATAGACTGTATTCTTACAATAAAGTAAGCGAGGGAAATGAAAATGTTATTAAGAAAATTATAAGAAAGAAAATGATTTACTATTCATTAAGTGGAAGTGAATCATCATAAAGGTCTTCATCCTTGTCTTCTTCACATTAAGCAGGCTGATAAGGACAAAGAAGAGAAGGGACTGGTTTTGTTGTCTCAGTGGTAGAAGAAGTGAAAAAACTTCATGAGTAAGTGGGCCCATGCAGTTCAAACCTGTGTTCTTCAAGGGTCTACTGTATATGTGTGTATTTATCTATTAATGCAAATCAAAACCACAATGAGATGCCGTCTCACACCAGTCAGAATGGCTATTACTAACAAGCCAAAAACAACAGATGCAGATTAGGTTGTGGAAAAAAGAGAACACTCACAAACTGCTGGTAGGAATGTAATGTTCAGCCACTGTGGAAAGTAGTTTGGTGATTTCTCAAATAACTTAATCATTTGACCCAGTAAACCCATTATTAGGCATATATCAAAAGGAGTATAAATCTTTGTACCATAAAGACACATGCATTCATATGTTCATCATAGGACTATTCATGATAGCAAAGACATGGAATCAACCTAAATGCCCGTCAATGGTGGACTGGATAAAGTAAATGTGGTACACTTATGCCATGAATACTAAGCAGCCATAAAAATAGAATGAGATCATGTCCTTTGCAGCAACATGAATGGGGCAGGATGCCATTTTTCTAAGCAAATGAACACAGGAACAGAAAACCAAATACCCTGTGTTCCCACTTATAAATGGGAGCTAAACATTAAGTACACATGAACACAAAGAAGGACACAATAGACACTGCAGCCTACTTGAGTGTGGAGAAGAGAAGGAGGATGAGGATTAAAAGTACTATGCTTACTACCTGGGTGACAAAGTAGTATGTACTCCAAATCCCTGAGACACACGTTACCTATATAACAAATTGTAACTAAAATAAACTTAAAAAAGAAAAGAATAGAATTGACTCATGTACATTGAACTTGTATTCTGAGACATTATTACAATTATTTATTAGTTTAAAAATTAAAAATAAGGAATTTAATAAATAGAATTTCTTTCTTCCTTATTCATTAAATAAATACAGTGGTGCATTTCATTGCTAAAAGAAAAAACAAAAACAGAAAAATTTCACAGCTCTTCTTGGAGTTTTCATTTAATTATATAAAGTGAACAAGCATATAGATAAGACACATGTGTGTATATATGTACATATTTATTATATATAATAAAATAAAAAATTGTATGTATATAATACAATTATTTTAAATGGCAAAACCATTGTCACCCACCCATAACTGCCTGCACTCCTAGTCCCTTTCCCCAGCATACTTTTCTAGCAACTCTATTGGTCACTTAATTTATATATAAATATATTGTATGTGAATCTATCCATTTGTATATTATATATGTGTATATATGTGCATATATATATATAGTATTGTAGGTATGGGTGGTGACAACGGTTTAACCATTTAAAATATTTTGGTCAGAAAAAGAATCATAGACAAGGTGATGCTTGAGTACTTGCAGTCAAAGACACTAAAGTGTAGAAGCAGAGAATAATTCCAATAAAAATGTTTGCTGAAAGAGCCATTTAGACCTCTTGTAAAAATGTGAATTCTGGGGCATGGAAAACCAATCTTGGAGGAGGCTTATTACAGCAATCCTACATAAGTAAATGTAATAATTCTGCATTATATGTTTCAAATCAAGCTTTGGACAGTATATGTTTGGACAGTATATTGTTGTCATAAAAAATTACAGAAATTAACTCTTCCAAAGTGTTGAGAACAAGATTATTTGCCTAAAGTAATAGTGATCAAATTTTTAGTCTTCCTACTGCTTTCTACTTTTGAAATTATTGAGGACTCGAAAGAGACTTTATTAAAGTACATTACTCCTATCAATATTTATCATATTAGAAATTAAATGAATAGAATACAGAATTATACATCCTCTCAGTCATCAGAGAAAGTACATAATCATGCCTCACTATGATTATGGAACACTTCTTTACTAATTCATTGGAAAACAAGAGAGTGAATAAAGCATATGGCATCTTAGTTTACTAAGAAACTAATGTTGGCAGTAAATAATTTTGTCTTCACTGAGAGTCTCACTGTCCTGCAGGGTACTTCCTACCCCCAAACATGAGTGAGAACCACTGTCCTTGACATTGTTTTAGAGGAGAAAGTTTCATTTTACTATTAATATTGATCACAAAGATTCAGTTTAATCCAATAATCATTTGCCACTGCCTTCTCCTCTTTCTTCAAATCTCACATTCTTCCCTTTTTTTCAGATAATTAGTTCATCTCATACTTCATTGACTATATGCTTTTAAATGGGAACTCTCTTTTCTCTCCATTGGCATTGCTGTTCTCTCTATATCCGTATCAGTTCCTTTTTTCCCTTCTTTTACATCATGGAAATTTTGCTCGTTTCTATCAAAGGCTAATTCTTCAACTTGTATTCTGAATTTGAACCCTTCTATCCTTTATGAGAACTACACTTCTGCCAGTTCTTCTCTCTTGCATGTCAATCTGAATTAAATCCAATGTTACACTCTAGTTACCAAAGCTAAAAAAAAAAAACTTAGAGTCATCTTGTAAAGTCCTCTTTAATCAGTATTCACCATTCCAACTGCAAACTCAATTGATTCTACCTTCCAAAATACACACGTTAACCATGTGCTCCTCTCAGTCTCCATTGCCAACACTTTAGCTCAAGCCAACATCATCTCTTGGCAGGATTACTGCCGTAATATTCCAGCTAGTCTTCCCACTTGCACTCACGTTGCAAACAATCCATTCAGCAAGCTACAGTAATCTTTCAAAAACATATTCTGGTATATTTCAAACACATAAATGGGTTAAAATAATTCTATAACCATCACCATGAAAACCACAAGCCAACTCAAATACTAACATATTACTACTACATTTGACCCCCTCTGTATTCTCGTATTTACTCCATCTTCTCCTTCCCTTCCCCAAGGACTATCACCATGCTAAAAATAAGCATTATTATCCTCTTGCTATTCTTGAGGATTTCAAACATATGAAACCCAACCTCAAACATTTAATTAGGCTTTTCTTGAAGTATTTTAAAGTGAAATCTGACTAATCAATCAGTGTGTATTCTTTTGTGACTTGTTTTTATCCACAGTTTTTGAAATTTTTGCATGACATTTATTTTCATTGTTATAAAGATTTCCCCTGTAGTTATGTAGCCATTGTAGTGTTGATGAATATTTGCATCTTCTCAGGTGGCACATATGATTTACCGCATTACTGGTGATTTTTTAATTAAAGGACTTTCTCCACTCAAGTTACACATTTTCTTTTTGTATAGTGAGTACACTGTGCGGAGCTCCTTTGAAACTACGTAGAAACACATTTTCTTTTCAAACTTTTTGATGTATTTGTTTGTTCACACTATAGCAGTATGAACTTGCGGACTACTAATTTAGTCAATGAGTAATAATATGTTGTTATCAGTATATACTCCAGTACTCAAATTGTCACAGATTTTGCCAGTGGGGGGCTTTCTATATGTATAATTATTTTTATGAATAAATTCAAAGACAAACACTGGCAAACATCTGTCCTTGACCAAAATTTAGATGGGATCCTCTGAGCTCTCTTTTCAATGTAGCCTCGTCCTTTGGCTCTGTCTTTGGTCTGCTGAGTCCAGTACAGTCCATCTTTTGGCTCTGTCTTTGATCTGTTGAGTCCAGTTTTATCAAAAATACTGATTAGTAGGGCGTTTTTGTTTTGTTTTGTTTTTGCAAAATTTCCCCCGACCCTTGATGTTTCTCTTAGTAGTTTTTCATCCACTTACTTACTTCAATCTGCTGGATAGCTATAAATCCCCAGCCATCTTTATTGTGTTAGAGTTAAGCTGACCCTGGTCTCTCTCCCCTCTTCCAATAATCTTGACAGCTATTGCAGTAGTCCTAAATAAAGTGTCCCTTATCACAATTAATTAATTAAAGAGGTAAAAGGGAAAAATAATACTTATCAATTACTTTTAGTGAAGAAACCTGGCTGACCCTTAATCAAGGGATTATAAATAAATGCTAAATTATAACTGTGTTCCATAGGAGAGAATTTAATGAGAACACAGGATCACTTCTGAAATATTCCTACCAAGGACAAATAACTTGAATCTAAATATGACGTACCATCATGCAAACACAAATTGAAGGACATTGGATAAAATAACCAGCCTACAAGTTTTAAAAGTGTCAAAGTCTGACATAAAAGAAGATGGATAGATTATTCAGAATTGAAGATGACTAAAAAGGTGAAAACTAAATGCCATTTCTGATTTTCAGCTGAAATATTTGCTTAAAAACATTTCTAAAAAAAAAAATGGCAAAACTCAAGTCAGTCCAAGAATTAGAAATGAATATTGTATCAGTGCTCATTTTCTAATATTGATTATTACATGGTGGTTACCTAGGATACTGTCTTTGTTTGTAGAAAGTGCACACTGAGATATTTGGCAGGGTTGGTATAAGGTATCATGTCAACAAGTTACAATCAATTATTCAGTAAACGGTTCTTTGTATTGTTGAAACATTTCTGTAAGTTTAAAATTGTTCTAAACTAAGAAGTAAAAATATAAAAAAAGTATATGAAATAGATCATTATTTAGGTTTTTGTTTTGCTATTTAGGAGTTGTATCAAGAGCCTTTAATTCAGCATAAAAAATTGGAAATTATCTGTGGAGCTAAGACTCTGGGTAATTTATTGTAATAACCAATAAAGCCAGAAAGTGTGGAATAAAATTATCCCACAATAATTTACAATGTATGACAGTTTATAAAAATGTAGTTCATAATTACCATTGAGTAACATTATGTTATCGACATTTTGAATATTGACAAATTTTCAAGAGCCTTTAAGTTTTGCTTAAAGTGTATTAAAATTGTCTGGTATTATACCTAGATACAGATTCTTTTTTAAATGAAAGACTGCAGGCAGCTTTGTACTGGTCCTTTGTAAGTAAAAGCCAATGTGCATTTTCTCAATGTAAACAGCAGGTAATCAATGAAATATATTTATATAATAAATTGCTTAGCTATGGTTACTTCCAGGAAGACTAAATATCTCTATATTAATTGAATGAATTTTCAAAAAAACCTTCTTACAGTGTGCTGAACTACTAAAATTTGTAGAATGCCAAAAAATGCTAATTATTTCTATTATGCCTCCTTTTTTTATACAAAGAGCAAAGCTTTATGGCTGTCCAGTGGACAATGAGAAAACTTCAAAGATGTTTTAAGTGTAAAATTAACCTTGAATACTCTAATATTTTGAATTTGGGGTCTGAATTTGGAAAAACAATTAGTAAAATGTTTCATAAGAGATAACCATAAAAATAAGGAAAAATCAGAATTTTTAAAATGTCAAGACATCTGAAGCATTAGAAATTAAATTTTATATATTCTTATTAATCTCGAAATAGATGAGTATGATAGCTCTTTGTCTTTTAAGAAGTCTTGTAATGGAATTGATTTGTTCATCTTGAATTTAGAAGAGTCTATTTGAAATAAAACTTACAACTACACACTCCATATTTCACCAACAAAAAAAGTCAACGTAGTAGAATCACAAAAACCTTTTCTCTTTTGTTCTAGAACTCCAAAGAGGTGAGAAATTTAGAAAATTCAATTTTCCTTTGTGACCATTGTAATTAAAAATGATCTTAGTAAAAATTTGACCCACTACCGTATGGTCACAGGAATTGGAATTGCAGTGAGTCTCCATGTATGAAGGGGAAGTGTTAACTGACTCAAGTTCACAGTTGAAAGGTTCAACAGAGCAACACAGGGGCTTTTCTTTATACCTAGAAAATGGGTTTACCAGTGATGGAGGAAAGACAAGCATTATGCCTACAAACAATAGATAACCAGATAATTCACCAGTGTTCAAAGTTTAGCCAATAATTCAGAATCAGAATCACATGAAAGTCACTTAGTGTATCACTCCAAGTGAAAACTCAGAGAGCAAAAAAGAGCACTGTCACATTCATTTATTTCTTCACATAAAGCTGCAAACTCAGGATGGTGGAATTGAGGTGCTCTTGAATATCCATTCTTAATATCCAATGATCTAGGTGGGAAAAATCTTAATGAGACTTCCAGACTAATAAGAAATAAACAACAGATGAATACTGAATTTGTTTTCTTAGTAATGAAAGGAACACACTCTAGTAAAGAAATTCACTTAGTAATTAACTGAAGTGAAAAGTCTATGAGCTAGTAAAATATGTGAAGGGCCGTAAGCATTCACGGTAATGCTAATTAAGGAAAGAAGAAACACAGCACTGTTTTCATGTCTCCTAAGCAAGCACTACTGTGAGTGAATGGTTTTGCTTTTATACCAGGTGTGAGTCTATAACTATGGAAAAAGATGGGGAAAACATTTCCTGGTAAACAACCAACAGGTTCTACCACAGTCTGCTTTTCTGGCAGCTGCATTATTCATGAGCATCATCCTCCCAAAACAGAATACACTCATTCTTTCCCCAGAGAAGTGGAACCTAAATATGATTCACTGATAACTCCTGTGGATTGATAAAATTATTAAGACAAGTCAAGACCCTTTACCTTTACCCAAATACTCATGACCTGGTCAGCAATAAGATAGCGGACATAAAGGGGATGAAGCTAGTGCTGATGAAGGGCAACTGAGCCCCCATATTGGGGCTTAGACTGGGAGGGTTCTTGGCTTCACTCAAGGGTGAACTGGTGGTGAGAGAAAGCAACTTTGAGTGAACAGGTGCTGCTCCTTGCAGAGCAGGTCTAACGCATAGGCAGATAGGCAGTGTGCCCAGAGTTAGCACCTGTGGGCTGCTAGTACTAATACCCACTTATAAATACTTAGCTGTACTTATACCCACTTTTAATTGTATGCTAATTAAGAGGAATATTACTCTGAACTTTCTGGAAAAGGGGAGAGGAGTTTCTGGAGTCATATGAGGCAACTTCTGGGCCATTGCCATGACATGTGGTCATGACATTTGTAAAGTGTCATGGTGCCTGTGGGAGCATCTGTATGCTAATGAGCAGTGAGGGCAAATAGAGGTCCCTTTTATTACCTCTGTTGGCTTCAGCTGACTTCTTCACTGAACCCTGCTTTGACCAGATCCTGCTTCCATCAACAGAGTCATGTCCAGTAAACAAGTCCTGCTGGTCTCCTACCTCACTACCAAAAAGGCATATAGCAATAATAGATTCCTATCGGCGAAGAAATTATGCTCAGCAGCAATTTGAGTAACACCTCACCTGGAAATTGAGAAGGTTTTCTTGTTTTGATCATTTGGATGCTGGCATTCTGCTTCTTGTCCCTAGTCTGCCACAGACATTGACCTTGCCTTCTGGGAGTTTCTTTATGGTTCATTATACAAATTGTTAATTAGAAGGTATGTTTCCTTTAGAGACTATATAGTTACAAAGCCTGCTTTCTTTTTAAGTAGGCACATATTCCTTCTTCCAAATTATATTAAAAAAATAGTTCTCCCAAATGTTTCTCCATCCTTACTGGTAGGTTCCACTAGCTGACTAGCTTGTCATATTTGCTTCATCTCTATTCACTGCTTTATTTTGGTCTATGTTACATAGCTTAGGTTTTGGTAGCATATCCCAACCCCACCCTTCACTTAAAAATACTGATTTCTCTCTGTGTTAGGGTAAATAATAAGCAAATATAAGGAAGAAACCAAACAGCAAATAGCTTAGCTTAAAATACAGAGAAATTATTTTTTCTTAGCCTAAAAGTGCAAATAATTTTATATATTTTTCTCAGGTAAAAAATCTAGGGCAGGTAGGCAGGGCCCTATATTTTGTATTCCTTGAATCTTATTTCTGACTTAAGAAGCTAACTTCACCTTCTTTGTCAAAGCCAGGTTACTGATAACACTCATGTTACAGCTCACTTGAGGGAGAAAGAAAATGGAGGTATAAGTGTGCTGTCTTATGGTCCAGGCATGGAAGTGACAGATGTCACTTCAGCTTCATTTCATTAGTAATGATTTGGTCAAGTAGCTACATCAAACTGCAGTGGGGTGTGAATATATAATCACTAACTATGCAGTCACTTGTGCAGCTCTAATTCTATTGTTACGGCAGAAGAGAATTGGGTTAGGTTGGACAACACTCAATGCCTATCAAATCCTTCATTATAACTGTCATGTCACTGTAACTACAATTAAACATATATTTGTTAATATAATCTAGTCATTTTTAAATTCAGCCCATTAATAATAAGGTAAAGTGTATAATGGTAAGGCTATTTTAAAGAGAATGATAATTATTTTATATGTCAGCTTGACTGAGCCCTAGGATATGCAGCAATTTTTCCAAGTATTATGTTGGGTTTGTCTGTGAGGATGTTTCTAGATGAGGTTAACATTTGAGTCAATAGACTGAGTAAAGCAGACTATCCTTCATAATGTGTGTGGGCTCCTTTGAAAAAAATTGAAGAGCTGGATAGGACAAAAAGGCTGAGTAAGAGGGAAGTCCTTTTGCCTGACTGCTTGAGCTACAATAATGAGTTCCTTGAGTCTTTGAATACAGATTGAATCATTACCCTTTCTGGAGTCTCAACCTTCTGGCTCTTGCCTTTGAAATGAAAACACCAATGCTCTTGATTCTCAGGCTTTCACTCTGAAGCTGGAACAAAACATCAACTCAGCTAGGTCTCCAGCTTGCTGACTGCTGATACTGGAACATTTCAGCCTACATAATCATGTGGGCCAATTTCTTGTAATTGATTTTCATCTCTCTCTCTCTCTCTCTCTTTCTCTCTTTCCTTCTCCATATATATGCTTTTAATTTTAAAACTATAATCTAATAATTTAAAGAAAAAATATATAATTAAAGCCTTAGGTAAAATACAAAACAGAATTAAAGTTCAATAACACAGTAAGCAGGGACTATTTCTTCCAAAATAAATTTACAATTTAACATGTACTCTCACAATGTCTGGATGCCAATAAAATAATAGACAATGCAGACACAGGTGCATTTGCTTAAGTGCTTCAGTGATCTTGGGTGAGCTTTTCCTGCAATGACTTTGAAAAGGGATGCAGTCATTCTTAACATGTTATTGTACTTCTTTGATGTTTTTTACTGCCTATTTTATTGTTTTAAACATAGAAACTCACCTGATTTATGTCTATCTCATAATTCCATATTCTAAATTCCATACCGGTCTAATTATGTTGGGAATCATTTCTCATAGACCTCGTTCTTCATGCCTCATGTCTCTATGTGTTTTGTAATTTTAGATGGTGAGCTTAAGTTGATCTGTACCTTATCTGAAGAAATCTTACAAGAAATTAGTTGAGGCCTGCCTTCTAACTAAGATTTTCCTTGCTCTTCCAGTTGCTCCAGACACCTTTATTTTTAGAATAAAGTTTTTAGAGACTATAAACGTCAGGAAATCAGTAGAAGTATGTGACAACAGAAAGGATGTAAAATAAAGCAAAGCATAAGCTGAGCTGCCCACTGTGCCCTAGACATTGACATCAGAAAATCCTTGCGGTGAAGAGAATTAATACTAGACTTAATTTTTGATTTTTACATATGGATAATCAGCCATACATCATGTATTGCTTTGGAGAGTCTCTAGAAAATCATTAGCTATGTTTAAATAAGTATATCTCTGTTGGTATCCAATTTGTGTAGCATGCCATGTGAAGTGACTCGTGGGGTGAATCATTTTAATTATAAATCAAGGCCTCCAGGTGAAAGTTGTTGCCCTTGTGGTTTTCAATTATCATATTTTAAATCACTATTTGCTTTTGCCTTCCACAACTTATTAACATGTACAATGTATTGTCTTCCTGGAAATGTGTCTTTTAAACATTTTTTTTTGCTTTGGAAGTGACTGCTTAACTCTTTTTTGCCCCCAGCAACATTCAAAATGTATTTTGTGTTGATTTGATTTAAATCAAGCTAGTCACAATAAAAATTTTAAATATGGAATACGTATGTGTGAACTATGGCCTCGAGTCAATAGTAATATAACAGTGTTTGTAATCTATTGTAGTAAATGTACTGCAATAATCCCAGGTGTTAAGAGAGAAATGATGTGTATATGGTGAGGAAAGAGGAAAATATCTTTCTTCTTTATGGTCAATTTTTCTATAACTCTTTAACTGCTCTAAAAAAAAGCCTATTAATTTAAAAAAATAACAATTTTTCAATAAAAAGATGTTTCCTCACTCAAAAAGAAATATAAATTTAAACTACATAAGTTATCATTTTTTCACGTTTTAAATGATCAAAAACTAAATCTCAGCAGCATTTTCTGGTAAGAATTTGAAGACATACATCTACAATTTCTAATGGGAATGAAAAATCAGAAACCTACTGTTGAGAACACTTTGGCACTTTGGAAATATTTAGCAAAATTCAATGTGCATTTGTTTTTTATATAGCAATCCATGTCTAGAAATCTATGCCAAGTAGAAAGTTACTTTTCTTTAAGCTCATCTGCTAAACTTTTGTTTGAAATAGCAATTTATAATAACCACTAACTGGAGGCTTATTGAATAAATTATGGTACATCTATGAAATGAAGTTCAATGCAACTGTGAAAAGATAATGAAGGACTTTAGTAAATACTGATTTAAAGTGACCCTCAAATATTTTGTCAGTAAAGAAAAGCATGATGCTATTCTCTCTTATATGTAAATAAATATAAATAATAATAAAATCCTGAAAGGCGCACTTCTGCGTCTATTTGTAAAATAAATAAATAAATAAATAAATAATTAGAAAACATGATTCTGCCTGCAGAAAATCTAGGTAAAATTGAAAGGCAAAGACATAAAAAGCTTCCTCAGAAGGCTTAAGGTGAATAAAAATAAAGTATTATTATTATTATTTGTTTTTTAGATGGAGTCTGCTTTGTTGCCCAGGCTGAGGTGCAATAGCATGATCTCGGCTCACTGCAACCTCCACCTTTCAGGTTCAAGCAATTCTTCTCCTTCAGCTTCCCAAGAAGCTGGGACTACAGGCATATGCCACCATGCCTGGGTAATTTTTGTATTTTTAGTAGAGACAGGGTTTCACCATGTTGACCAAGATGGTCTCGATCTCTTGACCTCGTGATCATCCCACCTAGGCCTCCCAAAGTGTTGGGGTTACAGGCATGAGCCACTGCGTCTCGGCAAAATAAAGTATATTATTTTAAAACATTTAATATATTCCAAAAAATAAAGCTAATAAAATTATAGTAATGTTCTTAGTAGCCAGGATATTTTATGTGAAAGAAAAGACAGTGTAAGTATAAAACAAAAAAGTTTAATTTGAATCAAAATATTATTACTAAATTATTATTATTTTGGTTTGAATTATGTGCACGTCTCAATTCTATACTCTGAAGTGTCTTAAGAGGAAAGACAACCTAGCATCAATAAGTATTCCTAGTTCCTAGGTTGCTCTCTGTAAATATTATCAGCCACTGAAAGGAAATAGAACTTCTTAGTGGAATAGCTTATTCCACGTCAGGTAGATGTACAAGATATACCTGGAATACCTTGTTGTGTCAGAAAGAAAATCAAGTCAATGAGTTCACATGAACAAATCACAGCAGCCTATTTGGCATATAGGACAAAGACGGGACACTTGGAACCACAAACAAAATAAAAAGTACTATTGATTGAAATGTATTGAATATATTACACCTCATGAGTTTATGATACTATAAAACAGAACTAACATTAACAAAAATAAAAACAAAACAAAATTACCATTGATCACAATTGAAAATAATTAGCAAGTATTATCATTAGCAGAAATTACCATTGAAAAATAATTAGGCATTTGTTTCCCCAATACCATATAAACTGCATTACAAGTAAGTCAAATACAAATGGTTGTCAACTTACAATGGTTTGACTTATAATTTTTTTGATATTAAAATAGACATATCATGGTATTAATGAATTTTCAAGTTATGATTTTTTGACTTATGATAAATTTCTTGGGAAGTAATCCCATTGTAAGTTAAGAAGCAGCTGTAGTCCCATTGTCTGAGAAAAATATCTTTTGCACCAAGGAATCTTGAGTAATTATGGAAGGAAAGATAGAATTAGAAAATAACTAATAATTTTAAACTACTAGATTCAGACAAAAACACCAGTGGATGACATTATTAGCTGATGGGGCAAAGGAATACTTGAAACAAAGGCATTCAACTGTTGCTATCTGAATCACTGATCACTAAGAGACAGGCAGCCGCAGACACTACCTGCCGCCTGCTGGAGTACAAAACACCATGTGTGAAATAGCTTTGCTGAAAATAGGTAGCACCCAAATATCAAGTTTCTAGGGATACATTTTATTATCAGAAAATATGGGTAGATAGGAGGCATGGTAAAAGTACAAGTTAAATTACAACAAGAGGGGAAAAGAAAAACCTGATGAATTGAGAATCTAGTATATGTTACAAGGAAACTAATCAAATTACTCCAACAGGTAATTGGCATAGAAAAACATACAAGAGTGAAAATAATGGAGGAGAGACCATTGCAGAAAATCGATACTAGAAACGCAACATCCAGAACAAGGTATGTGTTTGTTTAGACCCTATTTTAAACAGCCGAATTGTAAAAAGGAACATTTAGCCCATGGGAAATGTTTGGATATCAGTTGATAAAAAAATTTGATAATGACTATTATATGACAAAAATAGATTCTCATTAAATTTTGTAGATATAATTATGACATTGTAATACATAAAAATTAATTTTAAGATGTGTACATTGAATTATGTAGTATTGAAATGGCGTAGGTTCGTGAATTTTCTATAAAAATCTTCGGTAACTACAGTGAAGGCGATAGATGAAGCAATGTGGTTAAATGGAGATAATTTTGATAGTTGGTGATTGCTTATATGTCATAATATACTCTTCTCTAGGTTGGGACACATTTAAAATTTTTGCATAAAAATTAAAAATTTTAAAAATGGATCAGATATGTTTATAATAACATATATATATTTATAAACAGTTATCTAAAAGACTATAACAACCAAAGATCAAAATAAAGAAATAGAAGCTGGGTGCAATAGCTCACACCTGTAATCCCAATACTTTAGGAACCTGAGGCAGACAGATCACTTGAGGCCAGGAGTTTGGGACCAGCCTGGCCAAAACAGTGAAACCCCATCTCCACTAAAAATAGAAAAAACTAGCTGGGCGTGGTGGTGCACATATGTAATCCCAGCTACTAGGGAGGCTGAGGAATGAAAATGGCTTGAACCTGAGAGACAGAGAGTGAGCCAAGATCGTGCCACTGTACTCCAGCCTGAGCACCAGAGTGAGAAGAAAAAGAAAAATAGAGGATATGTAGCAATAAAAAAATAGTTGGTCACATTATTTTCAGATAAAAGTAAGTATTAAGGATACAAACATTATATGGAAACAATATTAAAAACCCACCAAAAAAGACATGACAACCATAAACTTTTATTAACAACACAACATAGATTCAAAAACAAGAGGCAATAGAGAAATATACATCCACATTTGTAGTATTAAACTACAATAAAATGTGTTTCAGGCATTTGAAATTCACATATATTAACAAAAATATGAGATACATAATATATAATTCACAAACTTAACAAGTATGATAAGATACATAGATACACAGACAACTAACAGATGCTGAGAGAGAACATGGCATTTATGAATATGCAGCTTCTTTTTAAACTTACATGGGATAGTTATAAAAAGTATCTTTGGGTCAAAAAAAGAATATGCATAAATTACACAATCGGTGATCAGGTAGATTGTATTCATTGATCAGAATTTAGTAAAAATACAACTGAATAACAATAACAAAAAATATTAAAATAGACTAAATGATTTTTTTGAGCATTCAAATTTTCAAAATATTTTTCCAAATCACTCTTCGTTTATTTTATCAACATCACAATGCTTGTTTTTTTTTCTTTGTTGTTGTTTTATAGTTGGATTACTTTTATAGACTCAGTAATAACCATAAAAAAAGAATCTGGCAAACAGATAAGCCCACTCTACTTCTATTGCTTTTATATTTACCATAATATTTAACTTGGATATTCACAAGAAACTCAGTATCTTTTTCATTTTCCTAAACAATACAAGGTCCCTAGAATACTTTCTCTGATAATATCTCACAATTTTTACTTATGTATTTTAGTTATATAATTTTTAGCCTCTTAAAAATTATTTTTTGGGGTTATCCATCACCTTGAGTGCTTATCATTTTATGTGATGGTATTATTTAAAGTCCTTTCTTCTAGTTACTTTGAAATTGACATAACATTGTATCTAAATATAGTCAACTTAGTCCACTATCAGATATTGGGGCTTATTTTTTCTGTCTAACTGTATGTTTGTACCCATAATCAACCTTTCTTCATCTACACCCACCTCATGCTTCCCAGATTTTGATATATATTATTCTATTCTCTGTGTCTATAACATTAACTATTTAGTTCCCACGTATGAATGAGAACATGTGTTATTTGTTCCTCTGTGCCTGGCTTTTTCACCAAACATAAAGGCCACCATGTCCATCTGTGTTGCTTCAAATGACATGATTTTATTCTTTTTAAGAACCAAATAGTATTCCATTGTGTGTATGTACCATATCTTCTATATCAATTCATCCATTGATGAGCTCATAGGTTGATTCCATATCTTTGCTACTGTGAATTAACACTTGTATTTTTTAATCAGCTTTTGACTAATAACAATGGATTTTTTTTTTTTTTGCCTGGAGAAAACAATTAGAATTCTAGATGCAATATAATAGCAAGTACTTGTAGAAAACGCAGTGTGAATGGGAGTAAACAGAATCTGCTTTGGAGAACCCTGCAAGAGAGGGAAGTCAACTTGTACAGTGTATGTTTCTCTTTTGAAGTTTTAGGTGTAAAACATGGGCATGATGTGTAGAGATAGGGGCAGGATAAATCATTTTTAAAAATCTCATAGTCTTTGCAGCTGAGAGACCAGCAAACTAATACCAGGGAATCAAAGAGTGAAGGGAGCTCGGAAGAGAAAGAGGCAAGAGGGAATTCACAGATTTATTCTACCCACATATCTGACTGATCACTGAACCATGGGTATAAGAAAAAGACTCAAAGAAAGTTGCTTATGGGCAAAAATTCAGAACTGAGACTCAAGTTGCCACCCAATAAATAGAATTGCATTACAAACTAGACCAAGTAAATTGACAGTTTACATAAAAGGAAAAAACAGCAGCCACTGAATAAAAATTCCAGATTTTAAAATCTTTACAAATTAGCATTCATGACAGCTAGAATACAATTCAAAATTATCTAACACAGGAAACCAAAGAAAATGGAATACATTCTCAAAGGAAAAGAAAATCAAACAAGTGTGACGTCAAGACAAAACAGCTATTGGAATTAGCTGACAAGGATTTTACAGTGGTTGATATCACTATTCTCATAAAAAATGAAATATTTTCACAATGAATAAAAATAAGAAAATCTCATCAAATAAATAGAAATAACAATAAAAAGGAACGGAGGTTTTTAGTTCTACTGTGGCCACTCTGCTCACCGACCTTAACTAAAACCCCTAAATAGAATACAACAAACAACTGCCTGAAGACACTGAAAAGTAGACAAATGCAGGCAGATTACAGATGGGAGTTTAAACTTGAGAAAACAACCTGAATAGTTTCTTGTCTTGTGTCTTTTCTTTGAGGATAGACCCTGTTTGTTGAGCATCAGGATAGTACACGTGGCTAAAATTCTAAAACGAAATTCATTTTTATCACCAGAAGAAGAAAAGGAAAAGGAAGCACTTCACATTAGAGAAAGAATTTTTTTTAAATCTTTAGATTTTGTGTATAAACTGCCATAAGGCTCAGCTTATGAACTCAACTCCTGAACTACATATTTTTGGGCAAACTCCAAGCAACATATCAAAGGCTTAGAGCACAGAACTGAGATGCCAACTATCTACCTAAGTTTCAGTATAATTGCTGATGCATGCATGCCCATGGTAGACCTAAACAAGTATAATGAATGTTTAGGGAACTGAACTGAAACTCGTACCAGCACCTGTGGAAGGCAAGACAGAACTGCAACCTAATTTTAAGCCAGTTTATTCTCTGCTAAATGAACACATCAATGTTGTCTACAGTATTAACCAATATCCAGAATGCATTCTAAAATGTCTCAAAATCAAAAGAACTAGAGAATGTGACTAGTTTTCAAGGGAAGAAACAATAAACATAACAGTGACTCTGATGCTGGAATTGTCAGATTAAAAATGTCTTATAAAATATTTGTATAATCTCTATAAAACATTAAAGGTGCACTCATAATTGAGCTCAAGAAGGTAAAGTACAGAACAAATGGTAGATAAACTGTAGCTTTCATCATCTTCCCAATAGAAAAAAGTAGAACATTCATCTATCACCCCAACCATTCCAGCTGCACCTTTAAGAACAGAGTTTTATCCCATATGTCTTGGGAGCATCAATAAGACTTAGCACATCCTAATTTCCTAGGACTCTCTAATAGTAAAGACAGTGGTTTGGACAACTCACAAAGTTTTGAGTGGCACCTCCAATTTCTTGCTGGTTTCACTGATAAGATCCATCTCTGACATGGGTCCAGACTGGTAAGACTGAGAGAGGCAGTTGTCTTACCTAACGTACAGAAACCAATACAAAGAGTCAAGAAAAATAAAGAAACAGAAAAATATGTACCAAATAAAGAAATAAGAAAGTACGAAACTAATTGGCAAAGGTAATTATACAGACAAAAAAGAACAGTACTGTAATAATGGTTAGTAAATTGTAATCTTATTATAAAAGTCGAAAGATAAATGTACTAAAACAATTATTAAAAATTATTTTAATAGATTCAGCATATAGCCAGTTATAAATTGTGACTTCAATAACTTACACTGTGTGGGGGGAAAAGGTATAAAGAGAATTCTTGCATGCATGGGAAGGCAGATATTATCTGCTAAGAAAAAGACAATTATAACTATAACATATTTTATGCAAGCCCCTTAGTAACCAAAAAAAAAAAAATCATATGAATCTATCCAAGAGAAAAAAAGAATAAGGAATGAGACCAATTAATTAAAAAATGAAAGACAAAGGAGACAGCATGAGAAAAAGAGTGGCAAAAGAACTACAAGACAAGCAAAAACCATTCACAAATTGACAACACTAAATTATTTCTTAGTAATAATTACTGAAATGTAATTAGACTAACTCCCCAATAAAAACAACAGAGGCTAAATGAATTTATAAATATCGAGATTCAACTATATGCTGTTTTAAAGAAACTCATTATTCATTCAAGGACACACACAAGCTGAAAGTGAAGGGATGGTAAAATGTATTTCATGCAAATGGTGATCAAAACAAAGCAGAAGGAGTTACACTTACATCAGACAAAGTCAACTTTAAGAAACTATGCTCTCTCTCCCTCTCTCTCTTTTTTAAATTTTACTCTAAGTTCTGGGATACATATGCAGAACATGCAAACTGGTTAAATAGGTATATGTGTACCAAGGTGGTTTGCTGTACCTATCAACTCATCATCTAGGTTTTAAGTCCCACATGCATCAGGTGTTTGTCCCACATGCATCAGGTGTTTGCCCCTCACCCCCTGACATGCCCCAGTATGTGATGTTCCCTTCCCTGTGTCCACGAGTAATCATTGTTCAACTCCCACTTATAAGTGAGAACATGCAGTGTTTGGCTTCCATTCCTGTGTTAGTTTGTTGCTGCTGCTGATGGTTTCCAGCTTCATCTATGTCCCTGCAAAGGACACGAACTCATTCTTTTTATGGCTGCATAGTAGTCCATGGTGTACATGCGCCACGTTTTCTTTACCCTGTCTATCATTGATGGGCATTTGGGTTGGTTTCAAGTCTTTGCTATTGTAATAGTGCTGCAATAAACACTATTAAATACATGTGCATATGTCTTTATTATAGAATGATTTATAATCCTTTGGGTATATACCCAGTAATGGGATTGCTGGGTCAAATGGAATTTCTGGTTCTAGATCCTTGAGGAATGCCACACTGTCTTCCACAATGGTTGAACTAATTTACACTGCCAGAGACAAAGAAGATCATTACATAATAAAGTATTGGTCAACTCTACAGGAAGATACAATTGTAAATTATACACACACACACACACACACACACACACATATGCACACATTGGAACACCTAAATATGCAAAGTGAATATTGATAAATATGAAAGAAAACATTTACTGCAATAGACTAACAGCAGAAGACTTCAATACTCCAGTTTCAATATTAAACAAAACATCCAGGTAAATTTTTTTTTTTTTTGAGATGGAGTTTAGCTCTCACTGCCCAGACCGGAGTGCAATGGTGCAATCTTGGCTCTCTGCAACCTCTGCCTCCTGGGTTCAAGCAATTCTACTGCCTCAGCTTCCCAAGTAGTTGGGATTACAGGCATGCGCCACCACACCTGGCTAATTTTGTATTTTTAGTAGAGACGGGGTTTCTCCATGTTGGTCAGTCAGGCTGGTCTCGAACTCTTGACCTCAGGTGATCTGTCTGCTTCAGCCTCCCAAAGTGCTCAGATTATAGGCATGAGCCATTGAACCCGGCTTCCAGATAGAAAATTAATGCAAAAAGGATGGACTTGAACAACACTAAGGACCAAATGGCCTTAACAGACATCTATAAAATGTTTCATCCAGCAGCAACTGAGTATACTTTCTTCTCAAGTACACATGAAACATTCTCCAGGATAGATCACATATTAGGTCAAAAAAGATCAAATGTTAGGTCAACAAATTTAAGAATTTTAATATCACACTAAGTACCTTTCTCAGACACAATGGAATGAAACTAAAATTCAATGACCATGAGAAAACAAAAACTTACAAATATGTGGAAACTGAATAACACACTCTTGAACAAACACTGGTCAAAGAAGAAATCAAAAGTGAATTTAAAAAATATCTTAAGGTGAGTAAAAACAAGATCATAGCCTACTAAAATTGATGGGATACAGCAAATGCATGAAAAAAGGGAAGTTTATAGCAATAAATGCCTACATTAAGCAAGAAGAAAGATTTTGAATAAACAATTTTACTTTACAGCTCAAGAAACTAGAAAATAAAGAAAAAACTAAGCTGGAAGTTAGCAGGAGGAAGGGAATAATAAATATTAGGGCAGAAATAAATCAAAGGGAGAATTAAATAACTATTGAAAAATCAACAAAACTAAGACATGGTTTGTTGGCAAAAAAAAATAAACAAAATTGGCAAATCCTTAGCTAGAGTAGCTCAGGAAAAAGAGAGAAGATTCAAATAAAATCAGAACTGAAAGAGAAGACATTAAATGATGCCTCACGTAAAAAAGGATAACAAGATAAAATTAACAACAATTTTGTGCCAACAAAATGAACCACCTGGAAGAAACAAATAAATTCCTAGAAACATACAATATGCCACTGCTAAATCTAGAAAAAATAAATAGCCTCAACAGACCAATTACAAATAAAGAGATTGGAGTAGTAATAAAAACCATTTAACAAAGAAAAGCCCAGGACAGCCAGGTGTGGTGACTCATGCCTGTAAGCCTAGAACTTTAGGAGGGTGATGGGAGCAGATCCCTGGAGCCCAGGAGTTTAAAATAAGCCTGGGCAACATGGCAAAACCCCGTACCCGCAAAAAATACAAAAATTAGCCTGGTGTGGTAGCAGACACCAGCAGTCTTAGCTACTCAGGAGGCTGAGATGAGAGGATCACCTGAGCCTGGGAAGTTGAAGCTGCAGTGAGCACTTATCATGCCACTGCACTCTAGCCTAGGTGACAGAATGAGATCCTATCTCAAAAAAGAAGAAAGAAGGAAGAAGAAGATGAAGCAGAAGAAGGAGGAGGAGGAGGAGGAGGAGGAGGAAGAGGAGAGCAGGAGGAGGAGGAGAGGAGAAAGGAGCAGAGGAGGAAGGAGGGGAGGAAGCCGCCGCTGCCTAGGACTACCTGACTTCACATGGTTGAATTCCATTCAAATGAATCAATTTCAATTCTTTTCAAACAGTTCCAAAAACTAGAAGTAAATGGAATACCTCTAAACTCATTTTATGAGTTCATCATTACCCTGATATCAAGTCTAGAACATTGATGATGAACCTAGATGCCGATAAAGGTCTTTAAAAAATGCTAGCAAAATGTGGCACATATACACCATGGAATACTCTACAGCCATAAAAAATGACGAGTTTGTGTCCTTTGTAGAGACATGGATGAATTTAGAAACCATCATTCTCAGCAAACTGACACAAGAACAGAAAACCAAACACAGCATGTTTTCACTCATAGATGGGTGATGAACAAAGAGAACAGTTGGGCACAGGGAAAAGAACAACACTCACTGGGCGAGGTGGGGAGGTGGAGGGGAGGGGAGGGGAGGGGAAGGGAGGGACAGGGGGTGGTAGGGGAGGATGGGGAGGGATAATGCCCGATATAGGCGACGGGGGTGGGGTGGGATGGAGACAGCAAACCGCCATGGCATGTATGTACCTGTGCAACAATCCTGCAGGATGCAGGATGTACACAAGTAGCCCAGAGCCCAAAGTACAATAAAAAAAAATCTGAAGTCCATCCCAGTCACTGGCCAAGGAAAGGAATTCATGTAATAATTTATAGGATTTCTTGAAGTAATCGTTCCCCCTATTATGGCAATAAAGCATGTTAAACCATCCATTTAAAAAAAAAGATGTTAGCAAACATAATTCAACAACACACAAAAAATATAATATTCATGACGAAGTGGGATTATTCCCTGAATACAATGTTGGTTTAACATATGTAAATCAACTAATGTGGTAAACCACATTAACAGAATGAAGAATACACATGATCACCTCACTAGGTGCAGAAAAAACCTTTTACAAAGTTCAATAAAAAATATGTATGGAAGAACATTTTCTCAACAAATAAAGCCTATTTATGGACATTTCAAAGCTAATATTATAATTAATGGGGAAATATCCCTGCTTTTCCTCTAAGATATGGTTCAATGCAAAGATGCCCACTCTATTGAGCATAGTTCTAGAAGTTCTACCAAGAGCAATCAGACAAGAGAAAGAAAGAGTGTCTAAGTTGCAGAGAAGACAGTAAAATTACCTGCATTTGAAGATGACATGATCCTATATGTAGAAAACCCTAAAGACACCACCAGAGAAACCTCCCTATTACAACTAATAAATGGGTTTAGAAGACAGCAGGATATACAATCAATACACAAAAATCAGTTGCATTTCTTTACCTCAATAACCATCTATCTGAAATAAAAATTAAGTCCCATTTATGATAGTATCAAAAGGAATAAAGCACATAGGAATAATTTTAACCAAGAAAGTGAAAGATATGTACATAAAAAGTATAACATATTGATAAAAGAATGTGAAGAAGATGCAATTAAGTGGAAAGGTATGTTACATACATAAATCAAAGAAATTAATGTTTTTAAATTGTATATACCACTTAAAACAATCTAAAGATTCAATGCAATCTGTACCAAAATTCCAATGGCATTTTTCACAGAAGTAAAAAAATAAATTTTAAAATTTTTATGTAACCACAAATGACTCCAAATAGCCAAACCAATCACTAGAAAGAAAAATACATTTGGAGTCACTGCATTTCCTAATTTCAAATTATATGCGAACAGAGAATCACAATGTGTGGGGCAAAAACAAACAAACAAAAGCACTTAAAAATGCAGGAGAAATAGTCAGATCCTCTAATGTCATTGGCGACTTCAGCATCCCTTTATGGATAATTGACATATTCAGCTGACAGTACATCAGTATGGATATAGTTGAACAGCAAATTAAATCAACCAGGTCTAATTGACATTTATAGAGAAAATTACTGAACATCCCCAAAATATACATTTTTATAAAATTCATCTGGAACGCCACCAAAATACACCATATTCTAGGCAATAAAGCCCATATAAATAATTCAGAATATATTATGAAAGCATAATTGGTTTAATCAATAACGACAAGATATTTGGAAATTTCCCAAATATTTTAAGATTAAGCAGCACATGTTTAAATAACACATTGGTCAAAGGGGAAGCTCTAGGAAAAGATAAAACATATTGTAAACTACAAAGTTGGAAATCTAACTTATTAAAATTTGTCAGATGTGTCCGCTAGTGCCTAGAGGATAATTTATGGCAATAAAACTATGTATTAGAAAAAGGAATATCTTAAAGCAATAACCTAAGCTTCCATTTGAGAAATTTAAGGAAAAAAAGCAACTTAAGCCTAAAGCATGCTGAAGAGATACAAACAGGAATTGTAGTCAATGAAATTAGAAAGTTTCTATAGTTTTCCATAGAAAACTATAGAAAATATCACCAATACCAATAATTGGTTCTTTGCAAATATTAATAAAAGTAATAGAAATTCAGACAGTCAAGAAACAGAGAAAGAAGACACAAATTACTATTATCAGAAATGAAAGAATAGACTGGTGATCTCAAAGGAATCAAAGTGGTAATAGAGGACTATTATGAGGGACTGTGCCCACATATTCTCAAACTTACAGAGTCGTAATTCCTTGAAAAGGTGCGAACTAAAAATTTGCATAAGGTGAAATAGATAATCTGAATCAGTCCATATGTATTAAATATAAATCAACAATTAATAACTTTCCAGTGAAGAAAGCATCAATCCGAGATTGTCTCACTGGTGAAGTCCATCAGATGTCTACAAAAGAAATCATACCGGCCAGGTGCAGCGGTTCATGCCTGTAATTCCAGCACTTTGGGAGGCTCACGTCTGTAATCTCAGCACTTTGGGAGGCTCACACCTGTAATCCCAGCACTTTGGGAGGCCGAGGCAGGAGGATCATGAGATCAAGAGATCCAGACCATCCTAACCAACATGGTGAAACCTCGTCTCTACTAAAAAATACAAAAATTAGCTGGGCCTGGTGATGTGCGCTTGTAGTCCCGGCTATTGGGGAGGCTGAGGCCAAAGAAGCACTTGAACCTGGAGGCAGAGGTTGCAGTGAGCCAAGATTGCGCCACTGCACTCCGGCCTGGTGTCAGAGAGAGACTCCGTCTCAAAAAAAAAAAAAAAGGAAAAAGAAAAAGAAAAAAGAAATCATGCCAATTATCCAAAATCAATTCCGCTAAGCAGAAGCAAAGAAATAGACCCTAACTGGTTTTCGAGGCCTTTATTACTCTAATACTAAAACAGGATAAAGATATAAGAAAAATCAGACTAAGATTTCTCGTGAATGTAAATGCAAAATTCTTCAACAAAATATTAGCAACTGAATCCACTGTATAAAATACATGATACTCGTGATCAACTCAGGTTTTTTTCTAAGTACATGAGGCTCGTTCAACACTGAAAAATCAATTTGATTTTCTTCTCAGCTTGTTAATCCACCACATATTAAGAGGCTAAGAAGAAAATCTGATTATATTAATAGATGCAGGAAAAGCATTTTACACAATCTAACATCCATTTGTGATAAAACTCACAGCAAACTAGAAATAAAGAGAAATTTTCTCAACTTAATACAGAACATTACAAAACAGTTACCAATAATACCAAATTTACTTGGGGATAAAATGGACACATACTTCCTGAAATCAAGAACAAGGCAAAGATGACCTATTTCACCAGGGATTCTCCTGCCTCAGCCTCCGGAGTAGCTGGGATTACAGGTGCACCTCACCTCACTGGCTAATTTTTGTATTTTTAGTAGAGAAGGGGTTTCATCACGTTGGCCAGGCTGGTCACGAACTCGTGACTTCAAGTGATCTGCCTGCCTCAGCCTCCCAAAGTGCTGGGATTATAGGCGTGAGCCATGATGCCAGGCCTTATATCCTATACTTTCCTAATTGTTTTACAGTTTAATTTTGTGTTTCATTCTGTGATCATTTTTGTGTAAAGTGTGAGGCAGGTCGATGTACATTTTGTGCCTTTCAGTGTTCATTTGTTCCAATGCAGTTTTTAGCAAAGGCTATGTTTCCTCTGCTGACTGCCTGTGAATCTCTTTCAAAAATTAGTTAGGCATATTTTTGTTAGTCTGTTTCTGGGCTATTTTGTTCCACTGATCTACATGTCCATTTCTCTGCCTGTGTCACACAATATTGATTCCAGTAACTATAAAATAATTTATAAAAATTTATATTGTATTTTTCTGGTTTTTATATTAGGGTAATACTAGATTCCTAAGATAAACTGGGAAGAGTTCTTGCCTCTTCTATTTTATAGAAGAGATTGTGTGGAATTGGAGCTAATTCTTCTGTAAATGTTTAGCAGAATTATCCAGTGTAATTATATGTAATAAAAATAGAAATAGATTTTGATTTGGGGGTTTTGTTAAATTTTGAATTCATTTCTCTTAATATTTAAATAAATATTAAAGTACATATTTTATTGGATGAATTGTGATGAATTCTTTAAATAACTAATCTAGTCATGTAAGTTGTTAAATTTATGAGCGTAGAGTTGTTCACAGTATTTATTAATATATATTTTTTATGTCTCCCAGGTCTATAATAATAGCTTATGTCTTATTCTCAATGTTAGTTTTTGTCTTACATTTTTCTTTGTCATTCTTGCTATAGAGTTTTGTAAATTTCGTCGATCTCTTTAAGGAATCAAAGGAACTTTGGTACATCCCTTTACTCTTTTTCTTTCAATTTCATTGATTTCTTTTTTGAAAAAGAGTTACATTTTAGAATTAATACATAAATTTTCACTTCTTTATTATGATTATGATTATGAATATGATTATTTTAAGATGGGATCTTGCTATGTTTTTCAGGATGGAGTGGAGTGGCTATTAATAGGCACAATTATAGTGCACTATAACCTTAAACTCTTGGACTCAAATGATCCTCCTGTCTCAGCCTCCTGAGTAGCTAGGATTACAGGCACATGCCACCACACTGGGCTGATATTTGCTATTACATATATTTCCATTCTTCTGGGTGTTAGTGTTTGTTTTTTCTTTTTTCTTTTTTTTTTTTTTTAAAGAGACACTTGAGAGATCTATTTCAATTTTTTCTTTTTTCTAATAATGAGTGGTCTTTTAGTAATTATACATTTCCTTCTTAAAATTTCTTAGTTGTGTCTCAGAAATTTTGGTATGTGTATTTTTATTTTCATTTAGCTTAATGTAATTTTTAAAAATTGTCTTGGGACTTCTTTATTGGCCCATTGATTACTTAGAAGTTTATTTTTAGTTCCAAGTTGTTATAGGTTGGATGTTTCTCCCCCTCAAACTTCATGTCAAAATCTGATTTGCAGTGTTGCAGGTGGGGCCTAACGGAAGGTGTTGGGGTCATGTGTCAGGTTACTCATGAATGGCTTGGTGTCATGGTAATGAGCGAGCTGTAGCTCTGTTAGTTTCTGTGAGAGCTGATTCTGAAAAAGAGCCTGGAACCTCCCCACTGTTTCACTTGCTTCCATTCTCGCTATGTGGTCTCTACACATGTGGCTCCTCTTTGTCTCCACCAAGGGTGGAAGATGCCTAAAGCCCTTACCCAACGCAGATGTTGGCACCATGTTTCATGGACAGCCAGCAGAATCACAAGACAAATACATTTTGTTTCTTTATAAATTACTCAGCCTCAGGTATTCCTTTATAACAATGCTAAACAGCTAAGACACAAGGGTCTGGAGATTATCCTATTATTTTTCTGCTATTGATATGCACTTTGGTTTTACTGTGGTGAAAATACACATTCTGTATGAGGCTTGACTTGTGGCTCAGGTCGTGGGCTATCTTGGAATGTATTCCAGGAGTACTTGAAAAGATTGTGGATTCTGTTGTTGTTGGTCCAACTGTCTTATAATTGTCAATTAGATATTTTGGCTGGTAATAATATAGATTTCTTCTACATCCTTGCTAATTTTGTGTGTAGGTTTTCTATCAATTTTGGGGTTAGAGATGTTAAAATCTCCAACTATATTTGTGGATTTGTTTATTCTTTCAGTTTTGTTGATGTTTGCTTCTTATAACTTGCAGCTCTGTTATTTGGTATGTAAATGCTAAGGATTGCCGTGTCTTCCCGGTGTGTTGGCCTTTTTATCAGTGTATAATGTCCCTCTCATTTCCACATATGTAAACACACGTGTGTGTGAATATGAGTCTGTACACACACATATATTACATATATTTGTTCTGAAGTCTACTTTATCTAATATTAACAGAGCTACTCCTGCTTTCCTTTGATTAATGCTTGTATTATGTCTTTTTTCATTCTGTTATTTTCAAGTTGTATATGTTATATTTGAAGTGAGTTTGTGAACATATACAATTCACTTCACAAAATAGTTCAATATTTTAACAATAATTCCATCTATTTTAATTGGTGTATTTACACCATATTTCATGTTTAATGCAATTATTCCTGTGTTGGGGCTTAAGTCTGCCATTTTATTGCTCATTTTTTGTTTCTTCTCTGTTTTTTGTTTGTTTTCTTTTTTCTACCTTTATGTAGGTTACTTGAATAATTTTTTAAAATTCAATTTTGACTTATCTATATATGGTTTTTGGGTGTTTTTTGTATAATCATTTTAATATTTATACTATTACATTATGTATACCAATTTTATGTATAAGACACTACTCTACTAATATTGATTTATAAAATAAAGTGAAGAACAGAAAGATTATCTCCCTTTATGTCTGTGTACCGTTTTGCATTTATAATACAATTAACTATTTCCTCCATATACGTTGTTGATCACATTGTTCTATAGTTTTGCTTTATCTATCAAGCATAATTTAGAAAATATAAGAGGATAGAAAAGCTTATAATATTAATCTATATTTCTGCTAAGTGTCTTTCGTCTTAATTTACCATACTTAGAGAATCTTTTTTTATCCATTTTTTAGGATATATATACTAACAACAGTCTCTTAATTGTCCTACATCTGATATCTTAATTTCCTTGTCATTCCTAAAGAATATTTCTCATTGAGTGTAAAATTTTCCATTGGCAGGCCTCTTCCTTTAGCACATACAAAATATTGGCCCATTTCCTTCTGGTTTTATGGTTCCAGATTAGAAATCCCTGGTCCCTCTAATTTTTTTCCCCCAATATGAGTAAGATTTTATTTTTCTCTGGCTATGTTGCTTGATATTCTGTGTCTTTACTTCTCCCAAGTTTACTGGCATGTATTTCCTCATATTTTGCAAGTTACTGTTCACATAGCTTCTTGAATCTGGAGGTACACGTCTCTTGCCAAATTTGGGAAATTTTCAGCTATTATTTTTTTGAGAACTATATCCACTCTCGTTTTCCATTTCTCTGTGATTCTGATGATATAAATGTTAGATTTTCGGTTTTAATTCATCGTTTCTGATGCTCTGTTTATTTTTTTAAGTCTGTTTTCTCTCTTATTCAGGGTGCGCAATTTATAATTTTCTATTTTCCTATTGGTTAATTCTTTTCTCTGTGTTCTCCATTAAAATCTTGAGCACCTCTACTCAGTTTTTAGTTTGTGTTTCTGTAATTTTCAGTTCTAACATGTCCATTCAACTCTTCTTTATATCTTCTATTTATTTTCTAATATGTTTTCACTTCTTTTTTTTTTAATTTTTGAAAGAAAGAAAAAGAGAGGAAAGAAAGTGAGAGTGAAAGAAAGAAAAAAAAGAATGTAAGAGAGAAAGAAAGAGGAAGAGAAAGAGGGAGAGAGAACGAGATTCTTGTTCTATTGCCCAGGCT